>JAHWFP010003070.1:0-13070 GCA_023313725.1 Lithobius niger
GATTTTCTTCAAATTTAGAATGGAGACGAAATAGTTGATACCAAGTGAAACGGTGAATGTGCCATCATCACTAGTAATCTCTAATGGTTGTCGTCTTGCATCAGGTGGCCATTTCGAAATTAGGCTTATGATTGTCCGATTACCTTCAAATTTAAAATGTAGATTATATAGTTGATAACATTTGAAACAGTGAATATGCCATCGTCACCAGTTGCAACAATGAATGTGCCATCATCACTAATAATCTCTAATGGCATTTTGAAATCACGTGGCTCTTTTGAAATTATGCGTATTATCATCAAATTTCCTTCAAATTTACAACGTAGACGATATAGTTGATAGCTATT
Organism: Lithobius niger; assembly: GCA_023313725.1. Lineage (NCBI taxonomy): Eukaryota > Metazoa > Arthropoda > Chilopoda > Lithobiomorpha > Lithobiidae > Lithobius > Lithobius niger. The sequence goes on from JAHWFP010003070.1 coordinate 348, forward strand.
GAGACAATTCATAAGCCATCGTCACTTGTAATCTGTAATGGCCGCCATCTTGAAATCGGGTCCCATTTTGAACTTATGCATGTGATTGTTTGATTTCCTTCAAATTTAGAACGTAAAGAATGTAGTTGATATCAACTGAAGCAATGAACGTGCCATCGTCACTAGTAATCTTTAATGGCCGCTATCTTGAAATCAGTAAAAGGCTGGTAAGCATTTAGGCCCCTTACTACCCGGTGGTTAGCTTGATGACTTAGTAAACCAATTTTGTAAATCTGATTTTGTAGATATAGTTCTTGCCTATTCGGACATGACGTGTGCATGTAGGGTTGTAGCAGATTTTATTTTGTTCTTGGAATATATTTAAAGAAAATTAAGAACACAATTTTCCTGTGAAGTTTGGCATTTGACTTTCGACTGCTTAAGATTTGTGGACTACCTTTCTACGAATTTCGCAGGTATAACATATAATTGATGACACCCAAAAATGCTCTCTTCTGCATATACGCTGCCATGTTACTAAACCGAAAACAAACAAAAAAAACTTTTCAACCTAAAGCAACGCAGGAAACGCACACCCTCTACCACTGGAAATACTCAAGCCAATTTTGTAAATCTAACTTTGTAAATAAAATTCGGATGGAAACTGTATGTGTACGGTTGCAGCAGGTTTCGTCGTGCTTGGAATATCTTTTAAAAAAATCTCTTTAAAGCGTTGATCCTTTTAATGCATTAGAATTTTTGGTTATCTTTATACGAACTTCCTAGATTTAAGGTAATTGATGACCACCAGTAATGCTCTCTACTGCGAATATTCTGCCATGTTGCCAAGCCGAAGAAAAAAACACCTTTTCTATCTAACGCATTGTCATAAGGGCAGAAAAAAGGGTCCCATGTGCGGTTTATGAAACAAACAAATAAGTTGGATAATATTGGTCTCCACCATGCCAGCTTCCATTTGCAGCATGGTGTCATCCCCGTAGACAACCGTAAGTGGTGGTATGATGAACATGCACCCCCTTTTGAATTGCTCCCATACAAAGCATGAATATGCTCCTCCTTTTTCATCGATATAGTGGAAAGAATGAACACGCTTCCACTTTTTCTTTGCTGCTGGGAAAAAATTAACATGCTCGCCTTATCATGGATATTTCCTTTTGAATTGGTTGTAACAGTGACTATACCTTCCCCGTCCGCATCACCATCTCCATTAAGCCAACGTCCTCGCCTTATTCGGATAGGTAGGACGTTAGAAGGTAGATAGGCCTTTTCATGCCCTATCTAACAAGTTAACCCCATCACGACATACTGCATGCAATAGAACTTACGCAAATTTCTTTTGGTGTACTGACATGCTGTCAGACACTTAACCGATTTTTTTCCACAGCTTTACAACAATGAGTGGGAAGGGGGGGGGTGAAGTATTCTGGCGTCCATAGTCGTATCCTGCTTCTTTCTGCAATACTATCTGTCTCTTTAAACTTCCTCACCCTCCTTCAAGATCCATGGGTTGAACATCCAGATACTTCGGCGCGATGGGCAGTGGTTTATTACCCAAGAGGCAGTCGAGGCACTTGCCTCGGGGCCCCACGGAAGTCTGGGGCCCCCAACAATGCACTTCTCATTATGCAAAATATTTGGTATACTTTTCATTATGACGACTGCTCCACTAATGCATTGTAGAAATTTTAATATTAAGAAAGGGTTTATTTTTCTTTTACACTCAGTGCAGTTTATTGTTCCTCATGGCATCGTAGAAAGTTGCACATTATTACATCTATAGCTTCTCGTTTGTGGCATTCACAAAATCTTGCCTTGGGCAAATGGCCCTGCCACGTGGGCCTCAAATTGGGATGAAGGGGCACCATGTCAGAGTAACTTAGCCCCATACCTCGTATCAGGGTGTGAGGAACTCATGTTATGATGACCCCGTACCAGGGTAAGGGATGTGGGGCCCCAATATCAGGGCAAAGGGGCGAGAGGGTAACGGCGCTCCATATCAGGTGAGGGGCCCCATGTTATGATGAGTGCTCCCCCGTATTTAGGCGAGGGTCCCACGCCTGTGTGAGGGGGCCATCTTGAAAGGTCTGGCTCGGGGTCCCAACACGGGTTAATAAGGCCCTGGAGATGGGAGTACATTTCGGCGAAATCAGATGAAAAGTTGTTAAGACTTTTATTAAACACTAGAAACTGTCATTGTTTTTATACGTAGCAGTACCTTTCTTTGAGTCACCCATTGAACTTTGGAAATGCCGGTGATACTAAAATCTACTAATATAATACTCACTAGTTGTCCCCCGGTGTAACATACGCTGGTCTAGCTGATTCCCGCTGATTCAACTCGGCTCTAATAGTCAGCATTATTAGAGTAATAGTGTTTGTTTCTAATTGTTCGAGCGCATATCCGTTCTCATTGTCGGCCGCTCGCCCTTTTTCTTTGCTACCGTGGCAAGAATGAGCCCGCTCGCCCTCTTGTTGATTATAGAAGCTTTGTTTAATCCTGATCCCTAACAATCCTTTTAGCTCTGCTCCTGAGCTAAGTTTGCTCCTAAGCGAAATAAATATATAGATACAAACAAAAACGTCAACTGTGCCGAATTGTTTTAAACTGGGCACAACAATCTTTGCATGCGTGAGCAAATGAAGGAAAATTACTTGCAACAATTTGATGGTGCGTCATGCCGACGTGAATTGTTTCTAGGTTGATGGAAACAATCACGGAGATTACCTTGCAACAGGGGGCTGGCTTGTGTACTGAATGCTAACTTTCTCAGTGATACGGTTTTTTAACCATTGAGTAAAACACAAGTATGCGTCTTTTCTGGGTGTACTAATGAAATATTGCAAACGTGATTGATTTCCTAAGAAGATCAAACACCGGGAGGGGCTATGACTGGGACACATTCACGGAGAATAACTTGCAGGGGGGGGGGAGAAAAAGAGGGGGAAAAGGAGGGGCGAGTAAAATTGAAGGATCACTCTATTAAGGAATGAAATACTCCATACGCGATCTACTTACCTACAAAGACCAAACACCGGGGGAGGCTAAGAAGACCGGGCGACTCGATCCACCGTGCAGCATGCACGGGTCCTGCTAGTCTACATAATAATTCTGGACGGCGGCGACTAAATTAGAAGAAGAAAAGGCTGAACAATAAGAATCTAACAATAGCTTTAATCAGTTTTCATTCGTCGTGCACGACTGCACGTGTTATGCCTATGCTACGGTGCCGCCTAACAATTACTTCTAAACCGTTGATTGCTGATGGGTAAAATGAAACAGCTGCGGACCACGGCTCCTGATGAATAAATGAATGAATGAAAGAATCCATGTTACAGCTAAACGCATAAGTTTTGAAATCAAACTAAGTTACGTTCTTAATTTCGAGTTCAAAAAAGGGGTCCGGGCTGCGTCGTACCTGGGGGTCGCTGATTAAGTTAGCGAAACGTACATTTAGCCAGTTTGCGCACAATTTGGATTGAAGAAACTTAATTCGATGAAACATCGCAAATACACCTGAGCAACCAAACCGTGCCAGTGTTCAGAAAACGGGTCGTGGCTGCATCGTGCAGCGCATCCAACACCACCTGTACGTATCAACGAACTTCAATAAGCAAAAAAAAAAAAAAACATTATTAGTCAGCCAACAATTTTTTTTCACGTAACCATGCGCGTGAGCGTGACAATTATTAAAACGGTGCAGCCAGTGATTTGACATGCGCGTTTGTTACCCAATGTAACTGGAATGAACAAACTTAATTCGATGAAAGCGTTTGTTAGCCAGTGTGCACAAAATTGCCATTGAAGAAACTTAATTCGGTGAAACATGGACATACACATGAGCTCAACCAAACCGTACCAGGGTTGCAAACGGTGCACCCAACACCAGCCGTGCGTAGCACGGGCTTCCTCTAGTATACAAATAATATCGCCTATGTGTCCGCTTTTTCTTGCCTAAGTATCCACCTATTTTGAAGAAATTTGATATGTTAGTCGCCAAAATATCCATAACCTTCAGACACCCAAGGTGGTCTTGTTGCAAAGTCGTCTGCTGACTGGTCTTTGGAACGATCAAAATCTGGTAAATGATGATCATCCTGATGGATTTCGTCGTTGTTTAACGGTTCCTAAAAAAATTATTCCTCTAAAGTGTAAAAAAAAAAAAATGGAAAAAATGTTATAAAACCCAAATGGTCTAAATGGCTAAAACACGTAATTTTCTGGAGTTAAGGAGACACCGTAAAGTGTTCTATTATTTGTATCGGTAAAATGGTGCTGCAAACCCATATATGACTTGAAATTACCCCTTCAAAAATACCATATTGGATACACTGCAGATAGTAATAACAATAATATTATCTAACACTTTATTGCTTTTTGGTGAAGTTCAACGAACTTGCGTGAGAGCAACGCACAAAACAAATTAATAATATGTAGTACCCTACATTGGTGAACAAATTAAATGTTAAATAATGTAACATTAGTTACAAATATTGCTTAATACAGTATCTTTCTTTTTAAATTTACATTTCGTTCAGTTCTCATCTCTACTTAGTAAAAATGTTTTTTTTAGTTTAACGAAAAAAGTCATTTTATCTTTAAGCCTAATTAAGCCAACTTTATAAGGTTATGTCGTGCGGTACTTTAACGTCGTTTAATAACCATGGATGGTATGGTAATATTAAGTCGATTTTTGTATTGTTTTAATGCGTGACTGGAATGTCCTTTTTGTGGCATGCCACAACGACTCTTCCCATCTCACCAGCAGTAAATTGTGAATTACTATCGATCTAAAGATACGCACGTCATTTCCCATAAGCAGGTGTTCAGTTGAGTTAGTTCTTTCTGACATCCACAGCAGGCATGTTTCAGTTTACTGGGAATCGCATACGCTATTCTCATGTTACTTCGAAGCCAGAGGTTTGTGAAATGGTTTGTGTCAATATCATGTGCACTGAGTCCACATCATTCACATTCCGAAGCGTTCTATAAACTGGTAAAACCACCACATAATTTTTGTTTACTATGAGTACACAGTCACTTAGTGCCTATTTTTCTGAAGAAAATTTGCAAGAACACTAATTTGTGTGATAGTTGGAGAAGTTTGAGCATTTATTCTTCACAGATTTATCAAAAAATTTCTTTGTTAAATTCTTAATGGTGCACTTGTTATCACTCAGTTAGGATATCATCAACGCCGTTGTTGAAGTTGTAATATCGCATGCCAACGTATCATATAGTTTTGCATTATTTTGTGTTTCACTACTGCTAGTGATTCGCTCCTATTTTTTATTTTTATTTATTTCAACGTTATTATTCACACGTATGTTTTCAACTAAAGGACCTTAAGATGTGTCACTTAACAGGCCTCGATTTAGAATTCTCTTCCTAAGCACAAATTGCTGCATTCCTAAGTGGCTACCTCACCACAGTTTGTTCTCTAGGGGTGAAAAACACCAAAAAAAGAAAAAAACATCGTCAACACACATTGCCACAGAAAAATCGTAAGAGTCTATCTGTGGCACTATCTACCGGTAGCGATGTCGTTAACTTTTGACGTTACCTTTGCTCCGAAGTGTACGAGGACGTACCAAATTTTCACTCAATAATTAAGGATGCACGTGGCCAGCACGTGCTAAGTTTTTTTCTTAAAAGAAATGGCGTTGTGTATTGGTTCGCTTGATGCAAATAAGTGCTAGAAAGTAGTAGACCTAGAGGTATTAGATTCCGCTGATTTCTATTTGGTGACAATAAAATTTTCAAAAATTAAGCGTATTTCTTTTTCCACAAAGAAATATTTTACATATTTATTTTTCTCCCTGGTACTTCGACCACCTACCAGCTCCTCTCGTTTTCTAGACATTCTGTCTTCAAACTTGGACAAAGCGTCGAGTGATGTTGTTTATTTAAACTTCATGAAGGCTTTCGAATCTATCGTACATTCCAAATTACTCTTTAAATTTGAGAGTTGGTGGCAAGCTTCTAAAATAGCTAGAGTCCTTCCTTCGAATCGACGGCCCTGTCTCAACCTCTTCTTTAATCCAGAACATGGAGTTCCACAGGGATCGATATTGGGCCCGCTGCTATTTGTTGTTTTTGTCAACGATTTACAGTTGCGCGAGGTTGCCTCTTTCCAATGTAAAGTCGCTGATGATCTAAAGGTGGGTGCCCCCATTAATGTCTTTTCACCATCATATTCTAACAATATATACATATTTTTACATATATCTTCGATTGGAACAGTGACTGGCAGTTGCAACTGGCATTCCCGAAACGTTTGGCCTTCCATGACGGAAAAATAACGTGTCTCATAGGGTTTTTTTTGGGTGGACGCCAAATTCTAGACGTTTATTCTATTAACGATCGTGGAGGCTGCCTTACTGCTGATCCGAAGAGTACAAAACACAGTGACCACATTGTTCCTGGTACGTTTGGCTATACGGTAAATCAATGTTTTACGTCTGGTAAAATGAGTCTTAAGGTTTGGGCTTTTAAAGTGTTCGTTCGTCCATTGCTTGAATCTACCAGCCAGGTGTGTTCACCATCACTCTAGGGGGACATCGACAATATCGAGCGTGTCCAGTGGCGTTTTACAAAAGGCATTATCTGTTTAAAGAATTTACGCTATATGGTAAAACCTTGTGGTTACAAACATTGAGACACTGCAGCTACGAAGGCTTCGCACAGCTCTTTATCTCACCTTTAAAATTGCCGGGAGCTTCATCGAAATTAACCTACCTTTGATTGATTTATTCACCATGTGTCAACACATGTGGCCACCCTTTTCACTTAGCTTTACAAGCTTTGCGTCGCAATTGTAGCAAGAACTTCTTTTCCTTGAAAATTGTTCCTTATGGAACTCCCTTCCATAGGCTACAGACACTGCTCACAACCAAAATCATTTTCTGTCAATCACGTCCGTCCAAGCATTGCTTGAAACTTTTCTTGAAATGTCCCGAGTTTTATTGGTATTTCAGTTTAACTCTGATGTCTTAGCTTTTTTTTAGTTTTTAAGTGCCATCTCTCCGGTGGTTACTTAGTCAAGGCATGGAGCATAGTGTGATACTATATAAGTCCATGGTCAAGGTTAGCTATTAGTGATACTTGGATCCTTCCTTACCTGACCTGCTGGTCCTGTGACAAAATCTTATCTATGTATGGCTATTTGAGCAGATTTCAGGAATTTGAATTTGTTTATTGAGCCATGACCAGATGTCGTACTATCAGACGGGATGTGTACTGAGGGTCAAAGGGTTTTTAGCGAGCGTTAACCGCACCCGGTCAATGAGGGATCATGCTTAAACAAACGAAGCTTCAATAATGCTGGATATTAGAGCCGAGAACAATCAGCTGTACCCTGCAACAATCAGCAAGAGGGCGAGCGGGTTTAGGCTCTTGTAAGTAAATAAAAGTAAAAAGTAAAAAAGAAAAAGGGCGAGCGGCTGACAATGAGAACGGATATACGCTGTAACAATTAGAAACAAACAGTTTCAGTTTGCTTTATTGAGGCCGTAGCCAAATGCCATGCGCCCCAAATCCACTAAGAATACAACCACCTCCAACAGCAACTACAACCACAACCACCACTATAACGACATCTACTCAGTGAAAAACAACCAACACATCCTCACAGCATAGTTACCTTGTAGCCAACATCATCCTCATTAGGCCACACTCCACAACTCAACACCATAGAGCACCACTGAGAGACTCTAGCAGGCCAGTCCACTATAATGAGGAAACAGAAAAGGACCGGGGGGGGGGGGAGCCGAATTAAACCGCAATACCAATGTCACGAAAGAACGATGCAACAGCGCGTAACCTGGCAACTGGCCGTGGACCATCCGCATGGGACAGCAGATTAGCGAAGGCAGGAAGCGCATCTAACCAGGGGGCCAGACGGCGCCGCTCTTTACCAAACTTGCGGCAGTGTATAAGGACATGCTCAGCCGTCTCATCAATGAGACACAGAGAGCACCTGGGAGAATCAACCCATCCATACCGGAATCTGTGTACGCGCAGCAATGAGAAGCCAACGCGCAAACGCGACAGAATCTGGGCATCTCTGTATAGCAACACATCCAAGTTCGACGCAGTGGAGCACACTGGATGCACTGTAAACAAAGCTCGTCCATCACGAGCTGTCCTCCAGGCATCCTGCCACTGTGCCAGAGACCACCGACGAACAGATACTCGACGCATTCGAACAGAGACTTGAGGATGCAACTGACCACAGTCACCACGAGCAGCCTCTCGCGCCAGTCCATCTGCCACCTCATTGCCAGGAATGCCACTGTGGCCTCTGACCCACCGTAAAGTAGCTACACCAGTACGACATGCAACCCAGAATTTCCACCCAATCGTATATACAATTGGGTCTTCAACAGCCAAGCTATCCCACGAACGGCGAAGAAGCCCACAGGCCGCTTGTGAGTCTGTCACAATCGCAAAGGAGGGAAGACTCATGTCCTGTGCAACATCCAGTGCCACAGAGATCGCCACTAACTCGCACATAGTGCTAGACGTCGCGTCATAGATCACGCGCATACACTCAACTTTCAATGATGGAATGACTACCCCAATGCCACCTACACATGTCTCTGGATGAAATGAAGCATCACAAAAAATATCGCATTCAGTAGGCTGAGACAAGAACACCGCATACAGCTCATAGCACCAAGTCCATGGACTCAGAGGCTTCGCACACGCCACCGTCGTAGACCCTGCCACCTGGCGCAGAAGACTTACACCACGACCCGCTTCACCCAGCACATCACGCGCACGTTCACTCAACATGTCATAATCGTGTAGTATCCTGGCAACTGGATCTCTTTGACCCCTGCTAAGATTCCGCAGGCAGAGTGTGGCCAGAAGCTCACGCGCTCGTACCTCAACTGGTGGCTCGTTACACTCAACACCCAACGCACTAACTGGCGTTGTCAAAATGCATCCAGTGATGATGCGTAAACAGACGTTTACAACAACTTGCAGTGTATTCTCATGTCGCCTTACGCCGCTCAAAAACGGCAAGGAGTAGTCAAGCACGGACCTCACGAACGTGCGGTATGTCGCTAGAAGCGCTCCTCTCGTAACACCCCTGTGAGTCAGTTGCCGCAGTATAGCGGTCCTAGCGAGGACCCTGCCACGAACTTGACTAACATGCTGCGCCCAAGTAAGCCGTGAGTCAAGGATTACACCCAGGTACTTAACACTAGCCTTCGGAGTTACAACCTGCTCATTCACCTTCACAGAAATAGCCTGCAGTACCACATCAGACCTGCGGGAGAACACCACAGATTCTGTCTTGGCAGGAGCCAGCAAGAGGCCGCGCTCCTGCAGAAGATAAGCAACCCTGTCCAGAACAGCTTGTGCCTCGCATGCTAAGGAAGCAAGATCACTGCCCACAAACCAAACAGCCACGTCATCTGCGTAACAGGCAATATTCGAGTACGCACCAATTTCAACCAGAACATCATTAATGGCTACAGCAAACAATGTAGGGCTGAGACAACTCCCTTGCGGGAGACCTCTACACGTTGAATCCGCAGCCGACCAATACTTCCCAACACGTGTGGCAAACTCACGGCGACCTAGGAGTGCAACAATCAACTCAATCAAGCATGGTCCCACCCCCATTCGACGCAGAGAGGCCTGAACCCAGGGAATGGAGACTGTGTCATAGGCCGCCTTAATATCTAGAAAGATAGCCAAGACAACGTTCCCCCTAAGCCAAGCCTCTCTAATGCTAGTAAGCAGGAAGAGCACTGCATCTTGTGCACTCCTGTCCCGCCGATAGCCAAACTGGACGCCAGCAAGGCATTCGTGGTATTCCAGGTGCCACTCCAAGCGCTTTACAATCATCCGCTCCAGCACTTTCCGAAGACATGACAGTAGAGCAATAGGTCTGTAACTGGTCAAATCCGACCTCACACTTCCCTGCTTATGCACCGGGATTAGGATGGTAAACATCCACGACGGCGGGATACTAGCCCCTCCTAACAGCCTGTTGAACAGTGGGAGTACAGCGTTACATGACGCATTGACATCTTTCTGTAAATCCGCATACCCAACACCATCAATCCCCATCGCACTCGAGCTCCTACACTTCCGTAGTGCTGCCCGGAACTCCGACGAAACCCACGGTACATCACAGACATGCGAGGATATCGAAATATCCGCCGAAACAGAAGGGGGGGCCGAGCCGCTACTAAGCGCATAAACACTGGCAAACCGTACATTAAAGGCTTCTGCCATCTCACTGCCACGAAGAATACTTCTTGCTGGGTTTGGTGGGCCAAAAACCCACTGTACTGCAGCCTTCCCCGCACCAGGATTGAGCATCTGCCAAGCCAGTGTGAGAGAACGGGCTCCGCCGACCTTGGCACAAAGCCTCGCGCCAAACTCTTTCTTTTCTCTCCTAAGAATAATTCTGCTCTCATCCGCTACACCTTTGTACCCCCACCAGAATGCATCACAGGGAGCTCTCTTCCATTTGCGATAGGCCTTGCGGCGGTCGCGTACCGCAACTGAGCAAACATGCGACCACCACACCGGCTGCGTCTTTGCCACTACCCTCCTCGACGTCCTAGACCGTCTACGAGTCATTTGTTGTACAAAGTCCGAAAAAAATCCCATTACCAACAACCGGATGCCTCCTATCGCCCACTATTCTACAAGCAGTTGCTGCAACTGCATTAGAGCACAGGAGAACGGGAAAATGATCGCTGCCCCGCAAATCATCCGAGACGCGACAGCTGCACTTATCCGCTATTTCCAGGGAACAAACAAAAAAGTCCAAAACAGATTCCTGGACTGCGCCACGCTGCCAGCGCACAAACGTCGGTGAACCATCATGGAGAATACGCAACCCGACCTCTTGAATCGCCTCAGCTAGTCTACGCCCTCTGGTGTCAGCATGCAGCGAGCCCTAATCAAAATGATGACTGTTATAGTCTCCTCCCAAAATTACAGGGGTTGGAAACTGCTTCAGCCATCGTTTCCATTCCGCAACAGTTTGACTACCCATTGCATGCACTATGACGACCGATACCCAACAACTGCCCATCCACACTTTCAATGCAACTGCATCCACTTCATCTGGCTGGAATTGGATGGTGATGGGTAGATACGGGATTGTCCATTTAATAAATATTCCTACCTTACGCCCAGAATGGATAAAATCCGCTTTCCACGCTGTTGCATCTAATCCCCGAAAGTCTACAACTTCTTGTACCCCAACAATATTGGCATGCTCTAGCAAATATTCTAGATCTCCTAATTTTCCCTTCAACCCTCGCATGTTCCATGTAATAACATTACACAGAGCGAATGAAGTGATTAGGTTAGACCCGGGTCCTCCCCTCCCAAACCAACCCCCTCTCTGCAACTCACTTGTGAAATACAGCTACTAGCAACACTCAACACAAAACCATCACTACAATCAATATCTTCACCACTGCCAACTAAGTCACCTTCCGCTGCTGCCGTACTCACATTTTGCACATTTCCAAACATACTGAGCAATTCACTGCCATTTTCTCTCACTTGATCCTCCTTTCGCCTGTTTGCCACAGCAGTTGCGCTTTCTTGTTCACATGCTTGAATTTCACTCATTTCCGATTCTTCAATTTCATCCACACGCAACACCGTTGCCACAATTTCGGCCGATGACGACGGGGTCTTTTTCCGTTTCTGACTTCCCTTCTTCCGTTTTGCAGGAGGGGTAATCCACACACTTTCACCATCCTTGCCCTCGTTGCCAGTTTCGCCGTCTTTGCTGACTATTGGATCACCCAATACAACCGCTGAAGCCACTTCTTCACTCTCTTTAGCACTGCTAGGGCCGACGTCGCCAGCAACGGCCAAACAAGGGGCACTGGTGCTCAAGGCCCCCAGCCCCAGGTTCCCACTTCGCAGCTGAGGAGCAAACAAACACAATATTGCTTCAATAATGCTGACTATTAGAGCCGAGTTGAAAAGTTTCAAAGTAGGTTGAGTAACAATAACGGCATGCACGGTCGTTACGGTGGGCCTTTCGCGCTTGGTGTCAAAACGGAGAAACAGGTAATCCAGTCACACTGTGTTGCCCTCCACTGAACAAGTTATTTACTTCCTTAAAGGGCAATGTCGCTCACTAGTTGTTAAAATGGGCGGACACCTTCCCTTGTAGAAAACAGCGGGGGAAAATAAAAAGTCTAGGGGAACTCGCAAGAAGTTCCGGGTTCGTTTTGCGGGGTTTTAAGGCCGCGAACCGAACTCAAAACCAAACTGTTAATGATTAATAAACACTAGCACCATACGATTCACGAATCCAAAACATCATGCAAGAAAGCACACGCAGTCAAACCTACAGTTTTACTAATGCATTATTTTAATAAGTAAATGGGGAGGGTTTACAAAAAGAGGGTTACAGTTGGTTGAAAAGCTACGTCGTTGAGAAGTAAATGGACAGTAATTAAATGGTTATCGTTAATGTGGTTAAGCCAAGTTAAACAGAATTTGATCTTAAGGCTCGGGGGATACACGTGGCGGTCTATACCCCACCGGGTTTAAGTCCGAGGCACAAAATTGTTTTTTGTACACGAAGAACAATTTTAAAAGGGCGTCTCGTAACGGGTTATTTACAGTAAGCCAAGTTGAATCTTACGATTGGAAGACAGCAGCTAGAACATCGGATCGTTGCGTCCCCAGCCCCATGCAAAACATCTCGCTACGGAATAATTGGG
>JAHWFP010003074.1:9760-35038 GCA_023313725.1 Lithobius niger
TTACATAATTACGGTCAAGTCAGCAAGCAAGAGATGGCAACTTTACAGTAGAATCTAACAGTAACTGTGTAGAGTCTACAAATGTGATATCCCTTTGCATTCATAATGCAAGGAAACGTGGCGTCACACTCATAGTTTTCTGAAAACATAATGTGGAACAAACAAACTATAGCGCCGTCTACCATCACTTAGTTTCAACAAGCGAAGGAATGCGCAAAGAAATTTCTCTTCACACAACAGACGAGCCTCGTGCCTCCTTAATTATTGAATGTAAAGTTGGTACGCTCACGTGCACCAAGGAGCAAGCGGCCAAGGTACGATATCACTGTCACTAGATGGCGCCCATCTAGCGGTTCAAAATCTGCGTCTCAACACGGTCGGTATATAAAAAAATAAAACTCCCGTTATATCGTTAGGCTTAACTTTACCGGTTGCTTCCTGGTGCACGTGGGCGCACCAACTTTACACTAAATAATTAAGGAGGCACGTGGCTTGTTTGTTGTGTAAAAAGAAATTTATTTGTGTGTTCCTTCGCCTGTTGAAAGTAAGGGCTATAGACAGACCTAGATATCGGCAAATGGCTATAGATGCTGCAGCTAGTCATTTGGTGGCAATCCCCCCTTTAAGAATCCACTGGACTTTCGAAATAAAGAAAAACATAAAAACATAAAAGTGGCAGCATGTGAACTACGATCTGCGCTTTTAAGGTCTTCGTTAGGCCATTGCTTGAATATGCAAGTCAAGTATGGTCACCACACCTATTAAAGGATATAAGATATATTGAGTCTTTTACTAACTCATCCCAGGTCTGTATTATTTAACATATGGTAGGTGCCTTGAGTTGCTAAAACTTGAATCCCTGGAACTCCGGCGGCTCAGAGCGGACCTACATTTGACATTTTCTATTATTCATAACTTAACGGCAATTAAAGTGTCTGACTTCTTCACCATTCGCGGGAACTCTCGTACAAGGGGTCACAACTTAAATCGCAGGAAATGTTTCTTTTACAATCGCGTGGTCTGGCCGTGGAACTCACTTCCATTGTATGTTGTTTCAGCGCCCACTATTTCTGTGTTTAAAATTAGATTAGTTGGTGTAAACCTTGATAAGTTTCTTTCGTGTGCGTTCAAATGAGGATGGGTGTCAGAGGACCTTCGATGTCCCTTCCTTCTCCTGTCGGCAATTTGCTTGACAAAATAAATATTACTATTATTATTACTGATGAGAAAAAATGAAAATTGAAAAAAAAAACTGCTGCTGTTTTAGTCAGTTTCAAATTTATTTTGCCGACGTCAAAATAAATGTGAAACTGACTAAACCAGCAGCATTTTTTCTCATCATTGTTTTTCTTTAAATCTAAAATCCAATGGGTTCTTAAAGGGGGATTGCCATCAAATGACACGCTTCAGCATCTATAGCCTTTTGCCGCTATCTAAGTCTTGTCTAGTACTTATTTTCAACAGGAGAAAAAAACACAGAAATAATTTTTTTTTTTACACAACAAACAAGCCACGTGCCTCCTGCACGACATAACCAACGAATTTGTCAGCCTTGACAAAAAGACGTCACCTTTCCTTCGCGTTCTGCAGAGGTTTCTAACCCGACTGACATCCTTTTTTTTAACGGAAGTTGATTTTAATTTCATCTAAAGTTTCTAGCCCTTGTTGTTGCGTGGTTTACTCCCTAAATGTTAAGGGTTTGACGCTCGCTTCTTTCGTTAATTTGTCATGCTTGAGAACGACTAGTCTCCGGCCCTGAAAAGTCGCAAATTAGTGTGTCCATGTTCAACTCACTGGCTTTTAGACTTTTGCTATTGACTTGGTGCTTGTACTTTGCTATTAAGCAAGCGAAACACCGTAGCAAACACTACAAAAGAACACCGAAGGAAGCGAACGAATCCTACACCAAAGCAAAAGAACGAATCCAATACCCGACAACCCCATCTTTACGAGCGCCTTCCACCACGCGCGAGATTTGCTTAAAATGATGAAAGAATCGATCGCATTGTTTCAATTCAAACGTCCAAAATTGGCAGTAATCGGTTTTTTTTTTTACCATATGTAATTATTTTCTGCATTCTTCATACTAATAGGAACTTTCACTACGGCATATTACGGCGAATGACGTTTTATGTGCTGTACATATAGTGCTCGGGGCCACTAGACTTATAAATTGGGATCCCTTACCGCCACTACTAAAAGTCGGCTTAGCTAAACAACAGAAAACTCCAAATGTCTTCGAAAATATTTGAGATAGGAATTTCATCTTTGAAATCATTCATTTCATCTACCAAAGCTTCCATGGTCAGAAAATTTCAACCAAATAAAAACAAACTTGCAAACGTTATGGTGACTCAAACAGGCGAATAAACTCGCTGACAGACAGGTCAAACTAAATCCCAATTCAGTCGTTTGCTTTGCTCGATTGGCTAACTAAATTACAAGGTTAGAAAAAAAAATGTTGTTTTTTTTGTTTTCTCATTTTTCTTTTGGCAGCAACAGACTTATTTTCGCGTCTAACTGATTTTCTGTAACAAAATGTGAAATATACTACCTGGTCAAAAATATTGGAATGTGAAAAGCTCACCGCTTTGATTGTAGTCACAAAAGAATTGGGGGACAACCATTTTTATCTACATTTTGATCATGTCCATAATGCGACATCACGTACATGTACATCAATGCGAACAGCCCACTCGCACCGCTTCGATCAAAGCTGTGGGCTTTTCGCATTTACAAAATTTTTGACCTGATTTTGACTGATGTATACATTTTTGTCTCACAACCTTTTGTGACTATAACCAATGCGGTGGGCTTTTCGTATTTCCAGTATTTTTGACCTTATTGTAACTGATGTACATTGTAATGTCTTGCAACCTTCTGTGACTACGATCAAAGCGGTGGGCTTTTCTTTTTTCCAATGTTTTTGACTAGATAATATATTCCACAGATTTGTTTCAAAAAATCGGTTCGACGCGAAAAAACGTTAAAACTACAAGCTAATAAGTTTATTTGTAAAATTGTAGAGGAAATAAACTTTTGTTGACCTGCGATGTACAATTTTATATCTCGCAACCTTTGTTGAATAGAATCAAAGCTTATTTCCAGTTTTAGTCTTCTGTACAGTTGTACCGGCTGAGAAGACTATTGCAACGACTTTGTCCGTCCGTCCGTCGCTTTTTTCAATTTCGCAACGGTACCTGATAGAGACTACCACTGTTTACAACGTTAGATTCAGTGTGAGAAGTTAGTTAAATGACATGGTAAATTAAAACATCGTTACTTCCTCATAGCTAATAAATTTCTTCGACGTAACTAAATTAAATAATAACATTTGATCGTCGAATTAAAATCCGAAATTAAAATTCTCAGTAAAAACAAATGGATTTTAGCTTCGTTTAAAATAGTCTCGTCGCATTGTTGCATGAATGAATAGGCTTACCGTCGAACCAAATTCTCCATTAGGTCTATCTTCTACTTACGAAATTAAAACTGCATTTTTTAAATTAGGCCAAAAAAATGAAAATTAGGCCTAAAATTATGTTACCATGGCAAGTTGCTACGAGTTGCTGTTGGCTTCATCAACAGCGTCTCTCTCGTCACTTGACCACTTTTCTATATAGGCTACGTTGCGCATTACGTTGTAACACTGTAACTGTGCCTGAAGGCGCACCATGTTGCAAAATTGAATAGACTTACTATACAATCCAAATCCCCGTTAGCTGCTACTTACGAAATGAAAACTGCTGGTTAAAATTAGGCCTAAAAGCTGACAATTACGCCTAAAACGTAAAACGGGCCTGAAAGCTAACACATTTTTAACCGGCAATTGTGATGGCTACAGCTTTTAGATTAGTATAATAGAGATAGCTGTTGTAGTGCATGATAGAGGTGTGCGCCTCAACATTGGAAGTGGAGGAACTGTGCAGAAGACCGGTGCGACTAGGCAGTCGCTGTAGCCGCTTCTTTAGATTAGTCCATTTGCTTTTTGCTAGCTTTTTTGGCATGGTTTACGGTTATCGTGTGTTTTTCTGTTCAGTTCGGTTACTATTCTTTTCTCTTTTTCATTTTATGGGTTACAAGACTCATTGTATTATTCGTATTTTTTTGCACCAATGTATTCTACCAAGGTTAATTAATGATAAACGAGTTTTAAACAAATCTTATACCCCAAAGGCTGCAATTATCCCCTCAGTAAATTCCAAGTAATTACCAGTCAACTCTTGGTAATATCTATCAATTACTCGGAATTCCTCGAGGGTACCTAGAACATTTTACTCACAGTAAATTTCAGATAATTCCGGTATATTCCTAGTAATGCCTTGATAATTCATCGTAATTCTCCCTAATTCTCAGTAAATTCTATGTAATTTTTCTAATTTTTTTGTAAATTCCAGGCAATTCCCGGTCAATTCCTGGTAGTTCTTGTTAATTCCGTGTAATTTTTCGATAATTACTGGTAATTCTACTTAATTACTATTAAATTGCAGTTAATTCCCAGTCAGTTCCTTCTATACCACGAGCCATGGCTGTTTGCTGTGATGTCATCTAGAGTTAGCCAATGACGAACGAGAAGAGCAGCTCTTCGGCCATCTGACTGGAAAAGCCTAATCACGTGATGCGTGCGTGACGATAAACAGCCGTGGCGTGTGGTATACAATGCCTCACAATTCCTTGATAATTCCTAGTAGGCCTAATTCTCCTTAATTGCTCGAATAGTCTATGGTGCTGCATCTAGGGTTGAAAAGGTACCTTTAACTTCACAAATAAACATAACAATATTTCGGAATTCATACTATTTCGTCATCAGGTTCCAGCTTAAATTTAAAACATAGCAAAAACTGCCGTGTCACTAAGCATCAAAGGTTGCTTAAAGGGCAATTACGTCCATTTTGACATGCATGCTTTACTTTTGGATCACTTACACAATAACTAAACACAAGAACTGCGGTAAGAATACGGTAAGAATAAGAGTACGTCCGATACAACAATTTAATTATTGCATCACCAAAACACGACATGGAGACCGCCATTGTTTTGCTGGAACGCACAGAAATTAATGCCGACAGATGTCACTTTTCGATTTCGACTCGCAGCCGATTGAGATAGCTCAACTGGCTGTGAGAGCTCAAGCGTCCGACGGCCTTAGCTGGCCACTACAACTGTCGGCCAGCTAAGGCCGCCAGACGCTTGAGCTCCTCACAGTTAATACAGCTATCTCAATCGGCTGCGAGTCGAAATCGAAGAGTGACATCAGTCGGCATTAATTTCCGCGCGTTCCAGCAAAACAATGGCGGTCTCCATGTCGTGTTTTGGTGATGCAATAATTAAATTGTTGTATCGGACGTATATACGTAACGTATTCTTATCGCAATTCTTGTGTTTAGTTATTGTGTAAATGATCCGAAAGTAAAGCATGCATGTCAAAATGGATGTAATTGCCCTTTAAAACACAAATCTAAAATTAAAAAAGACCCCCCCCCACACACACGCATTCCCTTTCAAAAAAGGCGAATACGGGAATTAAAGCAATGAGCCCTGTCCTTCCTTTTGGAAATCCAAGCAAGAAAGACACGGATCATGGAAATGTCAGTACCACGTGGGCTACACGTCTATTTCAAAGTATAGCTGTAATTGGTGTAGTGACCAGTTTCAATTTCAAAGTGCCATTGTAATCGTCATATTTGTATTTGTATCTAAGCTAAACAATTTCGGTTAGGATTGGTAGAAAGAATAGATCCCCACCTTTTAGAAAATCCTAACCATGCACATTTTGGGCTGTTAGAGGGCTCGCAAGAGCACTTTGAATTCGGAAATCACCATAAACGCTTTCGCCGCTACGCCATTACCTCTACACCTTTAAATGGGCGTAGGACGGTCCCTATCTAAGCTATACAATTTCGTTTAAGATTAATGGAAAGAATAGATCCCCATGTCTCAAAAAAATTCTAAACATGTTCTGTCCCCACCCCCCTTCCCCCCACTAAATAGATAATTTGGTAGCCGGCGGCGGCCATTTTTTTCAAAATTCATTACGTTTTCAGTAACCCAATAGATTCCAAAAAAAACGGTTGACGAAAACTTCATAAGGACCGTTCTTAGTTTTTGTTATCTTTAATATAAGTCGCTATAAAATTTTCGGTCACAGGAGTGATAGTTTGTGCGATATTTAAGAAAATGTACAATTTGGTAGCCGGCAACGGCCATTTTTTTTCAAAATGGCGGCGAAAGCTCCAGCGGGATTTTAGGGGACTTTTAGTACTCGGGTAGTATTTATGGGCATATCTCCCAAGTTTCATTTTTATGGGATTTTTTTCAAACTTCGTTAAAAAATTAACAGACCTTATTTGAGGGCTTTGTTGACGAGTTGAGGGTACGTATATTATTATATACAAAAATTAATGTAATATTTTGTTACATATCATTGTATTAATTATTTGGTAATAGTTGTTGTATATGAGTCAGTTGTGGATTTAACGAGGGGGGGCCCCCGCCCCGGGCGGGGGGTTGCGAGACCTTCGACCCAAAAGGCCTTCTCAGTACAAAGTGGCTTTCCGGGCCTATTCTACTTCTACGTCCAATTTTGGTGGTTTTAGGGCTGAAATAAGGTGATAAAAACATGCATAGAACAGCAAAAAAATCCTCAGACATTTTCGAAGAAAAAGCACCCTCCGGATTCCCCCCCCCCCCCCCCACTCCCCCTTCCCTCTAGCTTCTTATCCAAAATCCGTCACTGGTTGGAGTGTTGCTGTATGTAACCCATACAAGCGTTTTTGTGGAACTTCAGGATAAGTTATTGACAATTAAAAAATATTATACATGGTGAGGCAAAAGTCTGGTCATACACGCAAATAACTGCCGTGATTGTGGCCCTATGGTAATTCTAAAGACATATTTGTAATGTAAGTCAGATATGGCGAAGCCAATGAAGACATTTTCCATGACCTTGAACACGGCATTCAAGGTCATCGACATTCTAACTTCTAAACGGCGCAAGATACAGCACAAAAGTGAATTACAAAGTTGTGCGTGGGCACTAAACACGACAAACTACGAAAATAGATTGAAAATCGGAGCATAATTACAATAGTTATGAGGAAAACAAAATAGCAACAGTGTCTTCCCTGAACGTGTTAACTGCCACGCAGTGAAGCGTACGGGCTGCCTCTGCAAGCGAGTGCATGAATTCCGAGTCTTTTCTGCATGAATGAGTGCAGTTGAATTTCAGATTGCATTAAACGAAAATGGTTACGGATGAGGCCATCATTCACAACACAGTAAGTCACGTTCGGTATGTGATTACTTTATGATTTTACATTTATTATTATTTTTTTCCCGAAGCCAAAATGCGCTTTTCAGTGATTTTCAGACCGGTCGGCGCTACAATCGGCCAGCAATGAAAAAATGCATTGTCGTTACAAATGCCCTAACTGTCATCCAGGGCCTTAGGGCTTCGGGCAGATGACCAGGAGTGGTTAACGCTCGTTAAACCCTTTTTTTTTAACTGTCATCCAAGGGCGGGAAAACCCTGGACATTCTAATGCCCTCGCTTTTTAACACTTTCATAAATCATTATGGCTTTACAGATTAATTCCGTTAAAGGGTAAATTATAAGTTTATGGCGAACACCTAGGACTATGCAGGTACCCCTCTCCCCCACCCCGCTAAAATAAAGTGCTTTCATCGGCTTTTTTTTTCAGGAAAAACGTTTCAGGAAAAATGTAGGATATAGGCCTACGATCAGAATACGCCAAAGACATATTGGTGCCGTTTCTAAACTAGAGGGATGTCTGAGGGAAGTGAGGAAAACTGTTTCTTAACTCGAGGCAACTGATCCAAACTCGTAGGCGTGACGTTATGGAGCTGAGATGTTGCTGAGAAAAGCGAGGCAAGTTTTTTCTCGCTCACTTACTGATCCAACATGGCTGCCATCACGCATTAGTAGCTGAGATGGTGGTGTTGCTAAACTGTAGGAAGTGAGATATGGAAAATGTCTAAATTTAGAAACAAATTCCAACTAATCATAGATTAATAACCATTTGTATTATGTTCTTAATAACATTTCTCTTGCTAAAAATAGGTGTGGCAGGGATTATTGCTAATTTTTCTAATGTTGAGAACGACAAGTGAGGCAGTGGTGTTTCTAAACTGATCGGTTTTGGTGACGTTAAGGGACGTGGCTTAGAGGAATCCATCTCACTCTTCCCTCTAGTTTAGAAACACACCCATTGGGCACGTGGAATAATAGGGAGGGTACACGGTTTAAAGGTTTGGGTATTCGTATGCGTAAATAAACTTGTTTTTTGGGGTGGGGGGCGAATTTTACCTTGCAATAGTCAGCTAGTTGTAGTATTATTCGAAAGCACTTGTCACCGACTGGAAGACACGACGTATACGGAGGGGGAGGAGGAGGGGAATGCAAGGTACAGGCATGAAAGTGCCCCTAAGACCCAAAGAACGAGACGACAAATCTTTGGGAAAAAATCTATTTATTCGATGTTTTATCCAAATGCTTTTTTCTTTATGGTGCTATACACTTCATAAAACAAGAAAAATAATTGCACCTTAACAATAAAGTGGTCGTACGTTGTCTAGTAGTTATAGGAGGTCGTAAAGTGGAGTGTAATTTTCCGATCCCTTCACAGAAAAAAAAAATGTTTATTTAGTCATACAGATGCCGGCACTTATAAACTATACAGTGCCTCCTTATTGTGCCACCCGCTCACCTTACTTTCAGAGTAACTTGATCGTAGGTATTTTCTTCATTTTTACTGAAACATTTTTCCTGAAAAAAAGCCGATGAACACATTTTTTGGGAGGAGGAGGGGGGGGGGGGCAAAATCTTCGTAGTCTCAGGTGGCAGAGATATAAATCCGCCTCTACCAATGAGCCAGTGATGCAAATTATTCTTGTCAGTTGCTCCCTGTTCAGCATAAAACTGTAATTTACTCTTTAATGGTCCTGTAATGCCGTAATGATTTATGAAGCTATCAAAAAGTGCGGATATTAGTAAATGTGAGTGCTCAGTATTTTCCGTCCTTGGAAATGAAGTGTGGGGCATTCGGAACGGCAATGCGTTTTGGATTGGACAATTGTTGCGACCGGGCTGGATGTCACTCAAATGGGCAGCAGCGTCGGAATAATCTCATACCAAACGTGACTTTCTGTGTTGTGAGTGACACCTCAATACTACTTTAGGCCAAAACCGTGTCATACATTGTGTCAACGATGTGTACTGACAGTACACATCAATGTGTACCTTCTCAGCCCCCACACGAACTGTGTACTGGAGTACACAATTTGTTTAGTGGCAGTACACAAGCTGCGACGAGAATGTGTACTGTCGCTTCACATACTGTGTGCCCTGGCAGTAGTACGCAACTCGTGTGGAGGCTGAGAGGGTACACATTCGTAGGTACTGTCAGTGCACATCGTCTTCAGAGTGTACATCGTTTTCTTTTATTGCATCCAGACTACACTCATTTACTTGCATTGATTGACGCAGGAAATACTCGTATCACATAAGCGCACTCGCTTATAGAGGCAGCCCCTAAGCTTCACTGCATGGCAGTTAAAACGTTCAGGGAACACATTGTTGCTATTTTGTTTTCCTCGTTACTATTGTAATTATGCTCCGATTTTCAATCTGTTTTCGTAGTTTGTCATCTTTAATGGTCACGCACAACTTTGTTGTTCACTTTTGTGTTGTATCTTGTGCCGTTTGGAAGATCATTATCAAATGAAGATCAAATATCTTCATTGGCTTCGCCATAGCTGACTGATATTAAAAATATGTCTTCAGAATTACCATAGGACCACTATAACGGCAGTTATTTGCGTGTGACCAGACTTTTGCCTCACCCTGTTGTTTTGTTATTTGTAGAACGGATCAGTTACGTCATAGCGTACTACCATTAAAAAAATTTAAAGATCACGCCACGTGAAAAAGTAGGGATTTCTATGAGGCGCCGTTTGGGACTTAATGTAAGGTCCATTCGTAAGTATATTTCTCAAACTGTAAATATATTTTTCCAATACGTAAATATATTTCTCAAACTGTAAATATATTTTACCAAACCGTACGTATAAGTTTCATCCGTAAATATATTTTTTACCATAAATTTAATTTTTCATCCGTATGTATATATTTTACCGTACGTACATTTAATTTTTCATTCGTAAATATATTTTTAAAACCGTAAATATAAATTGGGAGACCAATTATAATTTCATCCATAAAAATATTTTTAAAACCGTAAATATATTTTTCAAACTGTAAATATAAATTTCCAAACCAACTGTACATCTAATTTTCATCCTTAAATACATTTTTTTGTTTAGTGTGGGTCCTGTTTACTGGTATACCGGTAAGCTACTTCCACTTCACGATCACGCCGGACGGGTTTTAAAAAGTACAACCGGTATCCATTCTACAAACTTAACTCCCGGTGCCGGGACCCAAGTCCCAAATACTGGAGTCCCTACAGTAAAAACTAACCAAGACTTACTAATGAGAATTGCAACTGGGACCTATTCTTGAAAAGCTCTAATCCCGTTGCCGGGATCCAAGTCCCAAATATTAGAGTCCCGGCAATAAAAAATAGGTAACACTTACTAATGAGAATTTCACCTGGGACTTGGCACCGTGACCATAGAGTACTTGAAAAATAGATCTTGGTTGCACTTTTTAATTTTAGTACAGTAAGTCTTAACTGTTTGTTACTGCCGGGACTCGAGGATCGCTGCGACTGCAGCGTCCAAATCTTCCACCGCAAGCACTTGAAACGTCCAGTCGTACGTACTGTATAATTAACGAACTCATTGAGTCAACTGTGCCCATTACAACGTTACCCGCCTTGCTCGAGGACGTGTCTGGCCAAGCCGCCAAGTGGCCGGTGTTGGAGTAAACAGCTGCCGCCGGAACAAATAAATATGTATTTAAGGATAAAAATAATATTTACGGTTGGTTTTGAAATTTATATTTACAATTTGAAAAATATATTTACGGTTTGAAAAATATATTTACGGACGAAATTATAAGTAAGTAAGGTTGGTCTGGCAATTTATATTTACGGTTTTAAAAATATATTTGCGAATGAAAAATCAAATGTACGGTAAAAAATATACTTACGGATGCAAATTTTAATTTACGGTTAAAATAGATATATTTACAGGTGTAAAATTAAATGTACGGTAAAAAAAAATATAGTTACGGATGAAATTTATAGGTGCGGCTTGATTAAATATATTTACAGTCTGAGAAATATATTTACGGATTGTAAAAAATATATTTACAGTTTGAAAAATATCTTTACGAATGGACTGTGCATTAAGTCCCAAACGGCGTCTCATAGATTTCAGCGTCAAAGAACCAAATTACATTTGGCAAAGTCGGTAACAGGCTGCCATTATCCCCGACGTGTGCGTGGTTTGTTTTGGTTTCAGTTGGTAATTTTGTCAGGTTGGGTGTTCCGGCGATAGATTTTCCATTGCAACCCGAAGCGGTTTCCGCCATCACCCCCGGTCCCCTCCTCCTCGCTCCCCTTCCCTCCCTCCTATCTCGACCTCCCCTGCCATTCCCTCCCACAACTTCCCCATCTCGCCGCCCCGAGTTCTAACTTTCCCGTTCACCGTGATAACATTTGTTAGAAAAACAGCCAGAGGCCGACGAGAAGAGAAGACGGACGGTGGTGGCGCCATCCGGCGCCGGCCAGGGACAAACACACAAAACCGTAAGCGGAAAGTGAGAAGATTGAGCGGCAAAAGCTAATTTGTAGCTTTAAGCCAAAAAGGAACTGTCTGCTGGCTGAGCTGAGTGGACCCGGACTGTTGCCTTGTAGGGGCCAGTTTTTCTGACCGCTTGTTGGCGGGCGCCATAATAGGTCGGGGAGGGTTTTGGGGAGAAGGGAGCGCGGCCAGTGAAGGAAAATAAGGATCTCGAACTCGCCGCCGAACTGAAGAAACTGATTCAAATTGGTTCACTACCAAATGTAAAACGGGGAGGGGGGAGGGTTGGGGGGAGAGGAGTATTTTCGAAAGCAGGACGTTTCGTCCCACGCCTATTCGTCTCCGAAAATGCACGCTACCAGAATGAACGGTACATTTGAGGGAACATTTGGAAGAAGTACCTCTATCAACACGCAATAAGAACTGTGGGAGAGGGGGGGGGGGCACGACTCGCGCGGAAATGATAAACATTCCCAGTTAGAACTACCAGAAACTCATTGACGGAATATATGAAGAATGAAACTCCGGATGTACGCAATTTGAACTGTGGGGGGGGGGGGGGGTCGTACTTCATAGGGCAGCGATAAACATCCTAACTCCAAGGTCAAGAAGTATAAGTCCCATCAGCTCGCAAGCAACATGGTGCTGACACCTAATGGCAGCCACTCTCTTCTTCGGCTGAGTTAAGGCTCAAAGAAATTAATTTAAATTTTTTTTAAATAAAAATCTTTTCAAGCTGGAAATTTTGGCTATCTCTATACTGTTAGCTAAAAAAAAATTTTTTTCCGTAATTTGTACGTTTAATTTACGATAACATGATTCGTGAGAAACGTATTAATTGAAAGTTTAAAAAAAACTGCTCCACAGTCAGAATTGCCGGAAACTCACTGCCGACGTGATACACGAAGAATGAGACTCCGTGCGCAATAAGAAGTTGTGGGAAAAAGTTCTTCTTCCGAAGGCCCGGGACGAACCACCCGGGAACGAAAAACCCGAACATCAGATTTTCAGTATTTCGCAAGATGTACATTAGAATAATTACAACCATGGCACGCGAATATTATTAGTATAATCACTGAAACGAAATGTGTTGGCCCAGTGGCACACCCGGAGTGGAGGGTGCGGGCAAGGGGTTAAATGTTCACTCCTTCAAAGATCTGAATTTAAGCTTAAAATTAGCTGTACCTTGGTCAAGAAGGCATTATTTATTTCGCTGGAGGGTGCAATAGCGATGTATATCACGATGACAAATGTTGCACTTAAACACAAAACGAATTTATATTTTGACTGAAAGATTTACGCCGTAATCCAGAGCCTTAAAAATCGTAAAAAGTTTAGAGGAAATCACTAAATAGTTACGTGTTTTCCTGACGTGTTTTCGACGTAAAATAGGCCAGGAGACGAAGCGTTTTTGACTAAGTAAATTCATCAAATTCATGTTTCTGCTTTTGAAAGAAAAAATCACCTTTTAACCTACGCTTGTCATTACCCTCCCCTTGGACGACTCCTCGACTCCTTGGACGTAAAAAAATAATACTGACCTTCTCTCGAGATAACCGATATCTCATACTACAATCTTATAATTTGCTTGATCGTTTTTTATGTGGAAGGTCTGTATCATAAGTGTTGCAGCAAGAAATCTCCTCGAGCGCAGCGAGACGACGCGGAATGAGCGAGCGAAGCGAGCGACTCCGCTAGTTATTATTATTATATTAACAATGAAACGTAAAAAGAAATTGTATTCGGTCATTTGTGTATGAAATTCTGTAAGCTCTTCATAGTATTTACAACAGTTTATAATACGATAAAATGTTATTGGCGCAGCACAAGCTCCTTCTTGCAGTGTAAAGGTCTCTCCAGACAGAAGACAATTTCGTGCGAAGCGATACGTTACTGCTTGTCTACAAGGTCAAAATTGCTGCAATCGGACAGTTCATGTTGTGTTTACGCACTAATATTGAAGTCTTTTTTGCACCACACTGCGACCCCGGGCAGCCGCGAGCAGCCAGTCTGGTTAGGGCTTGAGGGCCGCATTTGCGGAACTATTCGCATTTGCATTCTCGAAGCTAGAATTTAATCGCGACGGCAATTGCGCCGTTGCCACGGTAACAACGCTACCTGGATTAGCTTAATCCGACATCGTTTGAGAAATTGCTTGCAGTCTTATAATCCGTGACGGAGATGAAGAATTCCTCCCGACGAAATGGTTTTCCTATAGTAGCTTCTGAACTCACACATTGACTGTTTTCGTTCCGAGCCGGCATAGCGAAAACTGTCGCCATGTTGAAATTCCAGATGATTTCTAGCACGTAAATGCGCCCTAACCAAGGCCGGCTGGATAGAAGTTTTCGGTACCGCTCCCGGCAAACTCAAAGTCACAACCATTGCAATCAGATAACCTCTACGTATGGCGCAAATGACGCACGACCCGTTTGTAGTGCCAGCCCGTCCGAGAATGAACAAAAATTGGTCTGCTAAATTGGATTTGGGTGAAAAATCGCGTAGTCAATTAGATAAGGGGACAAAATCCTGCTTGGTGCGTTCGATGGACAAAAAATTGCTCAATAAATTATTGTCTTCTTCCTGCTTCTAAAGAATTCTTAGACCCGGCCCGGGTCACAACTATCGGTGTTTTGCAGTCATAGTTAGGACGGAACTGTAGTTTGGATGCATTATTTGATGAGTATAGCTAGCTACCTTGGACCTGGCCAGAATTGGGCATTTTGGACCAATAATAAATGTCTAAGGGACATCGACTGGCGATGGATATTTAAATCGGGGGTTTTGATTTGTGGCCAAAGATTAAAGACACTAGTAAAGCTGGTTCAAAACGCGTTCGTTGTAGTGAGTCGCTGCTGCTTTCGTGCCATTCCGTGGTTTGCCGTCACGGACGCTGTTCCCACCAAATCCACGCGACCAGCCAATCAGAGCTTTAGAAGGAAGCGCAATTAAAAATAAAAATAAAAAAAGTCTCAGTTAGCCTTTGTTGTCAAAAATGTAACGTGATAATAAAACAACAACAAAAAACTCTATCAGAGATTCTTATTATTTTCCGTATTTCGAGATCACTTTTCCGTCTCACTTTTTAGACGCACTTTCTTGAAGTGCTGTGATTGGCGCTCGTGTTTCTTCTTTTTACCAATGCTTTATTACTAATAATGGTTGGTTGGTTGGGCTCACCTGGTAAGACCTTTAAATTGCTATGACGTCGTTTACTATGGGCAGTCCGTAGTCTTTAGTTAAGAGCAAATTGGAGCAATTGTGACGTCATTTCTCTCATCACGGCTGCCTCCGGTATTTGCATATGGGGTGGACCGGAAGTGACTTCGTAACCCGGAAAGAAGCATATTAGCCTTTAAAACATTAAAAACGCTTGGCACAACGCACAGGACGAGATAACAAACACACTGGCAACTGATATTTCGGGACATAATTCCGCTGGTTCCCATTAATCAAAGGAAAAAAAAAATAGGTGAGATGTTTTTAATGTTTTAACTTTAACGCACATTTTTACATGATTCAATATTAGCCTTTCTTGTCCTGCCAAGTATTGTTTGCTCTTTGGTTTTGCTGTCAACTTTTAAAAATCATAACTTAGTGCACACCACTATTTTAGAAACACTGAGTACTTGCTTATAAATTTTAACGTTTTTGGCGTCATATCTTTAAATTTGATTTTCCTTAAAAATCAAACCATTTGCTTCGCTTCGCGTAGCTCTTGCTTGGCATGATGATTTCATTAAAAACATTTTTTTTTTTTTCAGAAGTACCGTTTCATATTTGCACCGTAATCCAATTTATGGCGTTAGTTTTTCGACGACGGGAACCGTCGTCATGCCACACTAACAATTATTATTTCCCCACTTTCTCATCTAACTCAAAAGTTTAATTTCAAATCCGTAATGTCATTAGCTGGCGCGCTGTTGTGCAATGGGATTTCGACTGGGCGCCGCCATCTTTTTGTCTATGGAAGTCACGATGCGACAGATGCCTTTCGGTGTTGTTCTACGGAAGCCGCGGTAGAACAAGGAGAAGAGAAAATCTCGAATCAGCCAGCAGCGGTTCAACATCGACCTACCGTGCGGCGCGAAACCTTCCTCCCCGGCCCATAATAAGTTTGTATCACATTACGGGAAGTCCAAACAACGGGCTGCAGCCCAAGTTGATTGAGGTACAGCTCACGTCTCCGCTAACCGAGTTAGCGATACCGCCACGACGATGCCAGCGCCCCCTCTTTCCCTGGCGGATGTTATTGCAACCAATAGCTGCTGCTGCTTCTGTTCTCTGCAGCGCCATTGCAACATAGGATTGGCGGCCGGACGAACTCGTCTAAATGCTGAGTAAATAACCTGGAGGGAACCAACCACGGAACAACCAGCGAGGAACGAACGTCAGAACGAATCCGATTCCGGAGCAATCCGATTGTGGATCGGTGGAATAACAGAGCCGGGCTGGCGGAAAGCCCCGGGTGTTTCGTTCCAGCTCGGGGAAAAGGTCACTTGAAACTCGGGTTCAGCGATGGAGTTTTCGTGACTCGAATACGAGGGCTACAAGTATAAGTCGGAATCCACGTGCGATTTGAGTGGTAAAACGTCCAATGGCAAACTTGAAGGACTTTCGGTCGTACTAGGACGTTACAGAATCTCTTGATATGGGACTGGTATGTACTCCTTCTAACAGGATGATGTTTTTTTTTTCTGTCAAGATAAAAAAAAATACAAAAGTTTCAGCGAAACTCAAAACCGGAAATTGATCGTTTCAAGCGCATGCGCAACGCCTCAGCAAAGATGGAAGTTTCCTTCAAAGTCGGAAAAAGTGAATAAATAAAAGAATCTACACCAATAAAAAGGTACGATGTGCGTGTGCCTCTACTCGTCTTAAACTAAGGCACCTGCAAAGATGAGAGTGTCGCTAAATGAGAGATAATTAAATAGGGCTTCTGTTAGGCCTATTTTCATTGCTGTTGCTTGATTGTTTTACTGTCATATACGCGAAAAATTGCTCTGAAAACTCATGACGTCAGCGTTCAATCAGACAAACTCTAATAAACTGATTCATGACGTCAAAGTTCAATCAGACAAACTCTGATAAACTGACAGATGACGTCAAAGTTCGATCAAACAAACTGACAAAATGATTCATGACGTCAAAGTTCAATCAGACAAACTGATAAACTGATTCATGACGTCATAGTTCAATAAGACAAACTCTGATAAACTGATTCATGACGTCAGAGTTCAACCAGACAAACTCGATTCGTGGCGTCAAAGTTTAATTAGACAAACTCTGATAAACTGAGTCATGACTTCAAAGTTCAAACAGACAAACTCTGATAAACTGATTCATGACGTCAAAGTTCAATCAGACAAACTCAGATAAACTGATTCATGACGTCAAAGTTCAATAAGACAAACTCTGATAAACGAAAGATGACGTCACAGTTCAAACAGACGAACTCTGATAAATTGAGTCATGACGTCAAAGTTCGATCAGGCAAACTAATCAGAAAGAAGGTTGGTTTCAAAAAACACATATATTTTGCGTCGCACTACAGAAAGATCTTAAAATTGGTTTTGCTTCAAATGACTAGATGCACGGAAAAAGCAGATTATAAGTTTTAAAAGAATGCCAAAGATTCGTGTTTCTGAAGCGTAGGGATGAGTAGATGAGGCGAGCAAAGCGAGCTAAACCTTTTCATACAGTTTTCACTTTGGTACCTCAATATTTCATTTAGCGCTTCTCTCACCTTCGCAGCTGCCTTACTTTCGGAGCAGTAAGTCTTACAAACGTGCCAAGAAACAAACAGATCGTATGTTTTGAATGATATAGATGAAATGCAGGCATGCTAAGGAATGTGGGCAACGAACTGTGAGCAATAATTGCAATTAGTTTGCGGCGAAATAACGAGTACATGATTTTGTGATGCTCTTGGAACCAAATAAATTACAGGAAGCATGGATCGACGCCAGTTGAGTGATCAAAGCGAACGATATAGCTATAAATCTGTAATGCACCCCGTTTCATTAGGAGACCGTGCTTTTGTGCAGATCGTGGTAAGTGCAGAGACCAAGAAGGAATAACGCTTGTAGAGGAGAGGGGACAATTACCAAAAATAAAACTGAATTTTTTAAAAATTAACTTCTTTTCTATTTGATTTTTCTTTGTTTTTTTTTTTTTTTATTTTTTTTTATTTAATTGACCACCGTCGAAATCAACAGGTTTACTTAGTCTCCACGAAGTTATAATGGCCAAACAGGAGAATAAGTTCTACTGATCAGCAGACTCTTTTTGCTTCTCCTTGTAGGCTAAAAACGTGTCAAGAGACGGTGGCTGGGTGTTAAACGAAGAGTAATAATTGCCAAAGAAGAAGCAAAATGGGCAGTAGAAACGCATACTAGGCATAAGATAATTTTTCCGAGCATGAAGGGTGTCAAATATACAGTAACCAACTGACTGGGCTCGAAAAAACAACTCGGGGAATAATCAGCAACAATTTAAATTTTCAGCACTTGAAACACGTTTGTGACTTGGTCACAAGCAATAAAAACATTAAACAAGCGGCTACAGCGACTACCTAGTCGCATCCGGTCTTCTGTACATTTCTGCCACTACCAATAGTGAGGCACACTTCTCTATCACGCATTGCAACAGCTATCTCTATTATATAATCTAAAAGCAGTAACCATCAGAATTGCCCGTTACAAATGTGTTAGCTTTTAAGCTTATTTCACGTTTTAGGCATAATTGTCAGCGTTTAGGCCTAATTTACAACTTTCATTTCGTAAGTAGCAACTAACGGAGATTTGGATTGTGTACAGTAAGCCTATTCATTTTTGCAACACGGCATGCCTCCGCGCACACAGTTACATTGTTACAACGTAATGCGCAACGTAGTCTATATAGATCAGTGGTAGGGAAGGGACAGGAGAAACGCTGCAACAGCGACTTGTAGCAACTATTGACGTTGCCATGGTAACGTGATTTTGGACCTAATTTTCATTTTTTAGACCTAATTTTTTTAACAGCAGTTTTAGTTTCGTAAGTAGCAGATAGGCCTAATGGAGAATTTGGTTCGATCGTAAGCCTATTCACTTATGCAACAATGCAACAAGACTCTTTTAAACGAAGCTAAAATGTTTTTGTTTTTACGGCTGCGTTAACACAAATCTTTAGGATTTCAATTCGACGATGAAATGTTATTATTTAATTTACTTACGTCGAAGAAATCTATTAGCTATAAGGAGGCAACAATGTTTTCATTTGCCATGTTATTTAACTAACTTTTGACACTGAATCGAACGTTGTAAACAGTGGTCGTCAATTTCTGGTACCGTTGCGAAGTAACGGACAAAAAAAAAGCGACGGACGGACGGACAAAGTCGTTGCAATAGTCTTATCAGCCGGTACGGCTGTACAGAAGACTAAAAACAGGAATCGGGAGCCCACTATCCAAACACTTAAAACGTCGCCATATTGGAAAATGGCGACGTTTTAAGTGTTTGGGTAGTGGGGTTCTCCCAATTCCTGTATTTCAAATGTTTTTAATGGTTCAAATGTTTTCAAATGTTGTTGCTGATTATACCCCGAGTTTTTCTTTCTAGCCCAGTCAGTGGGTTACTATACATTTGACGCATACTGTAGGCTGGAGTGTAATTTTTTTTTGTAACTCCTTATTGAACAAGGTGTGGAAACGTTGCTATGGGGAATCACTATCACACACACACAAAATATCATCACTCTGGGGTCATGTCCTGAGTTTCCCCAATGGTCTTCAAGTTTAACAGTATACGTCAATGGGCGGAACAGCGAAAAAGGGGCTAAAATGATGATTCGACTGTCTTAAAATCTAATTTTGAAGGTTATCTCATTCGATTCTCTCAGAAAGTACGTTAGCATGCCTTAATTACAAAGAATTTTATTTTTCTTAAAAACTGTGGGAATAATATTATTTAGAATCGAATTTTGGCCAAAATGGCGTTTTAGGCCCATAACTACTACTTAGACGATTGCGCAGAAAGAAATTTTGTTGTCGTTGCAATTATGGCTACCTTTCTTAGTCTCTAAATGTGTCAAATGTGAAAAAGTTAAAATTAAATTTAAAACCAGTCAGATAATCCTTTTTTTTCCCTTTTTTCCCCCATTGCCGTACAATGTTAAACTTGAAGGCCCCTGTGGCATCTCAAGAGATGAAATTTGTTGTGTGGTAATGCTGTCCAAGAGCAACTTTCCACACCCAGCTAATGTGAAATTCCCCCCCCCCCCAAAAAAAAAAAAAAAAAGTTTCTACACTCCACCCTAATGCATAATCTGACATCGTTGTGACTTTTTATTCAGGCAACTACTTTCAAACTGCTTGTTACGGTCATTGGCATCAAAGCACCCCCTTAAACTGAAAGCGGCTTCCCTGCTGCACCGTTGTACATCACTGTCGCCGTTTCCATGGAGGAATATAAATTATCATGGCAGTTCGCAAGATATTGCACTATACTCGACCAGAATTGGCAGAAACTTGATAAATCGGAAATATTCCAGATAGCATCGAGTTTCAAACAAGCCGAAAATGCTACATAAAAAAAAAAAAACACCGAAAGAGCTTGTTTCGGGGCTCCGACCAGCACGGTTTTCCAGCCATAAACCTTAAAAATAAAATTCAGCTCGAACCTATGTCATAAGGAAAACATGAACATGAACAGGAATGCCAATACAGCAAAAGGAATCTGTGCCTGTAGACCAATCACATGAAACTGTAAAAAAAAAACAGGAATAATAATGATTTTTTTTCCAATGGAGGTAGGGTAAAGTATAAAATATAAAATAATTTTAAAAATATTATAATAATTTCTTCTTCTCTTAAGTGTCTTTTCTTGCATGGAACAGTGGCAATAGACGTCACAGTCGCTGCGGCACTGCCATCCAGTGACGTTGGATACCTGGCTTCTGGCTTGGCCCGTTGTAGTGGAGGGGGAAAAAGATCATCCTACCGTCATTTTTTTTATTATTTTCGTTCGTTGCGTGATCAGCGCTGATGCCAGGTTTTTTTTTTTCATCAAAAAGGTTTACAATTGTTGGCATTTGGGTTGCGGCAATACAGCAACGTCATGTGACGTCATATTGGCTACAAAAGAGATAGCAGCAAGGGGCACTAGCTTAAAATGGAGGGCTAAACAACGGTACTTCTAGTCAAGGCAGTGCTTTGAGAGCGGCTTTCTTAGTCTTCAAAAAACGTTGTTTTCTCCAATCCCTCATGCTGCTAGGCTGTAATTGGAAAATAAAGATTCCATTTGCTTAAAAATCTCAGCAACTGCCAACAAAACGACAAAAATCGCGAGTTATAGGCCTAAGAAATCCACTCTTAACAGCATTGTCTTCAGTAAGACGCCCTTCTTTTCGCCCTCAGTGCCCCTTGCAGCTATCCCAGTTACTGGCTCCGCCATAGAGTTATATACAATAATACTTACGTCATGTCACTGCCCTATAAACGGGTGAAGATGGGTTCGTCTTTTCTTCGCCTTCCAGCAATTCGTAAACGATTTGGGCGAAGCAAAACCAGCCAAACGTCGTCTGCTTACTTGCTGTAAGATGGCGGCATGCGTGTTCGGTTGCCATTAGCAACGGGCAGCGTTTGATCTTATTGACGGTGCTCTATTCATAGATCCCATATGCTGTAATGGCATTCGTTACGACGTTTTCGTTACGACGTATAGCTTCTGGCTGAATTTTATTTTTATTGTTTTGTCTTGATATCACCAAAACATAGCCTTTTCTTTGTGTTTTCACGGTAGCATTTTCGTCGTGTTTGAAACTTATTTTTATTTTCCTTTTTATTCTGGTTTACAGGTGGGGACTCATTTGAAAACTTGGAAGTTTTACGGAGACTCTTATTTGTTTTAAATCCAGTAAGCAAAAGAAGAATTATTAAGATCCGATGCCTACAGCGTTTTACTCAATAAAAAAAAAAAGAAATTCGAGATTTACTAATTTTCGTAACCTTTCTTTCGCTACATGCCGTTGTCAACAACGTGCATTAACCTAATTGTAGTTTAAACAAATAGTGCATTTTTGAGAGGTCATATTATTCCTTTTTTAATAGTAAAAATAATAACATCATAATAAAAGATAACTTTCCGCCTTATGTGGATGGCAGACGGAATGGCTGTGAGCCGCTGACACCGCGCCAGTAAATTGGGGGAGGGGGGAAGGGGGGGGGGAAGAATCATGAAGCTCTCTTGAGGATGGCAGACAGATAGATACAAACCATACAAACCATCTCGGAACGAAGTGCGTTACAGACGGGAACCACCCGCACCGCGAAAAACTATTTGCGACAATCGAGTATGGATCCTCGGGTCGCAAGTTTCCAGGGGTGACTCCCCGAGTGCAGTAGGTACGTGGAGTCAAGTCGTAAAAGGGAAGGTCAGTCGAAATTAAGTTGTGCAAGATCTTGTATGTCAATATAAGATCTAATCTTAGACGCCGCAATTCCAAAAAATCAGTTCCAACTATTGAGAGACGTTTGATGTGGTCCAATGTTGTTCTTTTAGGATAATTTTTTTTTAAATATGTAAACAAGTCAAATCAGTTAACACACATTTTGCTAACAACGCCAGTGGCGGAACAAGTATGCTTCAGGCCCGTGTGCAAGTTACCCCATAAACGGCCCCGTAGTGTCAGAAAATCAGAACAATTACAATTTTTTTAAAGGTTCCTACCTTAAAACTTCTCAATGCATGACATTTTATTTGCGTGATCATTGCTCAAAAGTCCACCCCTACGAACTTTCTGCTCAGCAGTTACATCAAACATTGTTGCAATGTCCAATTTTGTAGCTTGAGTTAGCTTTTCTCTGCTCTGCCAATTCGTGGTGCAGCTAAACTAACTATTGTGAGGTTTTTTTTTTATGCAGTGATTGTTGGCTATTGTCTTAATGGTTTTTTGTGTGTTTGCGGCTTTTTCGTTTCAATTCATCTGCAACAATTCTGCATTCTGATTCTATACTATGCAGGGCCCTTTCAGAGCCCGTGTTCAGCGGAATACCCTGATGGTCTTCCCCCCTCCCCCGAACAACGCCATCTAGTGGCAAGAAATGGTACTAAAACTGGTAAATCTCAAGTTCTTTGTTTTTATTGTATAAAATCCATATGCAATGGATTCTTTTTGTGTTTCTGAGAATGAACAATGACCTATTATTGGAATAAATAAACTTATTTGCCCTTTAATATTTCAGAACTTTTCGTTTGCAGTGAACGCAGTGCTACTATTGAAACATTACGCGACTGAATTGCTGCATTATACACGTAAACTGTTGTCATTAAGGCTTAATAATGATAATAAATACTTTAGTAAATTGAATAAACGCAGAGGCGCGAAGTTCACTAGGTACTGGTTTGTGCAAAGCAAACAGTTATGCATAAAATAGTAACAAAAAGGAGCGTCGTGTAATAAAAATAAAGCTATTCGACATAAAGTTGGCATACATTAAAATGTCTTTAAAGAGTATTTTAAAATAAAACTAGTTTCCAAAATTTAAGTTATTTATAATAAATAATGTAATTCGGCAGTAGTCAGCAAGGGTATATAAGATATAAGAATTACTAATGACTTCAGTTAATTTAAAAAAAAATCGATTGGGAAAACCCAATTTTTCAAATACCTCTTAAAAGCTCAGAAAAACTTCTAATATTGCAAAACGACTCACTTAACTGATTAAAAATGCAGGGTGAATAAAAGTCTTGACATTTGGTACTACCACAGCTGTTTCTGCACGTGGCTGTTGGCAGCACTGTTTTTCTGTGTCTGTTAGGACTTTTGAATTTCAGGCTTTCACAGCTAGTCTTTTCAACAAAGAATGTCTTCAACATTGCAGTGTGATCGCGAAGCTGAGTGACATTAAGTATTTTTTCTTTCTTAAAAATCTCTTTTGTGGATAGGCTATGTCCATTGCCAAATAATATCTTAACCCTTAATATGTATTCTCTGTAATTTTGGATGAGATCACAAGTCTCAAAACCAAAAACTTCTATCCCATAACGAAGACTGGAAGCTATCCAAGCATTATAAATAATTAATTTGTTTTCTTTATTTAAGAGATTCTTAAGTTTATACAATTAGGGTAAAACCTGTTTCAGTTTAGTAGTCAGTTTTTGAATGCGTATGTCATGCTTCCAATGTTTATCTATGTTTAGACCAAGATACGTAGCTTCATTAACATCCTTGAGTTCGAAACACATAGAATTATAATTACCATTTCTTTTGCAACAATGCCTAAGAGCAATAATAATTTTTCTATTTTTGATAACCATGTGTGGGTTACGAAATTGTCCACAGTTTTTGTTCATTTAAGAAAAATTCGTTTGCAGAACATCAGTCACAAAAATTGTCAAAATCGTGCTAAAGTGTGCTAATCATTATATCGTAATTATAATGTATAGAGAGATAGATTGCAATATCATTAAATGGAACCAATGCTGCCGCTCCAACATAATCTTCCAAGTCATTTATAAAAAAAATTAAAAAAAACAAAAAAAGGACCCAGAATTGAACCATGCGGAACGCCAAATTCACAATCTGTAATACTACTGTTTTCGTTATTTAATCTGTCACAGGTAGTTCTGTTTTTTAAATAGCTCTTTAATATTGCATGAATTTTACCTCGAAGGTCATAATTAAACAATTTTTTTAAGTTCTGAACAATAACATCAATACCCCTACTACTATTTGTACTTCGTTCTTAATTCATAATTCCGCCTGTGATCCAGCCCTTGACGCTATAATATGTAAACTCTAGTATCCCCTCA
Source organism: Lithobius niger (assembly GCA_023313725.1). Lineage (NCBI taxonomy): Eukaryota > Metazoa > Arthropoda > Chilopoda > Lithobiomorpha > Lithobiidae > Lithobius > Lithobius niger. Next base: position 34,282 of record JAHWFP010003074.1, read on the forward strand.
TGTATGCTAGGCCATAGTTGTGATCCTGGTGGCGAATGGGGCAACGATTTGGTGTCGGATTAAACTTTAACACCAACAGTATCTGCATTGGCTGCTGTTATCGGGTCCAAAGTATTGGCGTGGTTTTTTTGCGTTCCTGAACTCCTATAGGCCTACATGTCTCCTGCATCGAATATTTCCGTCTTTTTAGGGACCGGTCATTATTGATGGCCGGTAGGGGGGGGGGGGGTGGAATTGAAAATGTGACCACCAAATTTTCGATGACCACCCTCCTTCGAGACCTAAAGAAAACTTAAAACTTGAACCCCCCCCACACTCAAGGTCCAAAAATGATGTGACCCCCGAAAAAAAAATACGCGTTTCGTATACCCATTGAGACTGTCTGTAGCCAAGATAGTGCTGTAGTCAAATTAAGTAAGTAGCTCTATACACCGACAGTTACCAAGTTGTAAGGAAACGTGTTTCGTTTTTAATGAAAAGACATGTTGGATTAAAATGTTCTATAACATGTTTCTCCCACCCGGTGTCCTCCCGTCAGATCGAAAACCCATCAGATCGAAATGATCGAACAATCCAGGGGATAGAAATACCGTCAGGTAGAACATGTGCACTTCCCGTCAGATAGAATTTTTTTCCCATTAGATAGGTTTTTTTTTTTTTTGCAACCAATGGGGAAAAAAAAGAATACCTAACCAGTATACGGCACAACCAGTTCATAACGTTCACAAATTATAAGTTGTAGTTGTTTTTTTTTTTG
>JAHWFP010003074.1:37331-76799 GCA_023313725.1 Lithobius niger
CCCCCCCCCCCCCCCCGGCGATAAATAATGACCGGTTCCTAATATCCGAGTGCAGCAACAGCATCTACTGTTCTTTTTTGGTTTTCAATCAATATTCATCCGTGCATAAACTTATAAACTAAAACATTTTTTTTCTGGATTTATGTGTTGTGTTGACTGTTGACGGGTCATATTGTGTTGTTGTGATTGGTGGTGTGTTGCTGTTATATAATAAATATATCGATATTCTTCCACCCCCCCCTCCTAAAATGACAGTGAGGAGTTGCTCCTCACTGACCCCCCCTGTAGGCACCACTGCATGGTTTGACCCAGCCCAAAAAATGGTGTTGGTTTCGGTTTCGGACCCAACCAGACACGTCACAACGTATCGATAAAGACCATATACATAATAGAACACCTTCCCACCACCCTACCCATACAGATAATGGAATAGTCTGACAGCATGACAAAGAATTGTCTGAAAAAAAGGATTATCAGTTTCGCTTGTGGACGTGTCTAGACATGTTAACTGAATATCACAGGGCAAACGTCTCTCAACGATGTGCAAGACTTATGTAAAGGTGTCAGTCCTGTAAATTAAGCCACAACAAACATGTAAACTACTTTTCGTTCATTTCCACCTAAAAGTAAATACAAATCTGTGGGATAGAAGTAGACGAACCATTTAATCACTCAAATCCGAATCGTGTCAGTCCAGTAGCATACAAACCGTATACGGAAGGAGAGTGCGTCATAATCCAACGTATCAAAGATGGATAGAAAGACTTATACTATAGAAGTTTTAGCCGTAATCCTATTGGTGGTTGATACAGTGTACCTGTTGTACAATGGCTTACAACAACAAGGTAATTACGTCGACCTAGACGTATCCGAATGTTTGGAAGAAAGTCATATTGGTGTTGGGACCAGTCTATTCTCAAAATATGGAAACGCAACAGGTGTCTTTACTAATATCATGTACAATAGAGAAAATGATCACAGGTGCATTATCCGTTTAACTGAACTAGAAATGGAAGATTTATTTGTACATTTACAGTCCATAATTACGAGGACCACAAATGTAACATTGAATTTAAAAAAATACTAATAAGGTTGTATCAAATGTCTGCTTGTCAGTTTATTTCATTTCAATGTTATAATGAAATAGCATGGTGTTCTATACTTTCCCTCCTTTTTTCATTCGCTCTAGACACATCCAACCCTACCCTCACAATACAAATAGTGTATAAAGATGCGTACTCATGCATTTTAACCGAAAGTTGTCTCTCACACTGGTCTGTGACGTCTTCCCGGGGGTCGGACAGTTTTATTACATGTACTTTCAGGACCGTTGAGGACCGCCCCATCTCGTTTGCTTCTCGGTGTCTAACAAAAGCAGAAATGGGCTATGCTCAATTTGATAGAGAAGCATTATCGGTGGTGTTCGGTGTTAAATGCTTCCACCAGTATTTGTAACGTAAGGATTTCGCACTCCAGACTGATCAGAAAGTTTTGTTGTAGGTGTTTGGTAGTAAGATGGGAATTCCTGTAATGGCGGCCATTCGTGCCCAGCATTGGGCTCTAGTCTTGAACGCGTACTTTTACGACTTACAACATTTTCCCTGCAAAACAAACTTAACAGCTCTCGTTCAGCAAACAAACTTAACAGCTGGTAGTCTCTCTTGTGGGCCCCTGGCGAGGAAAATTCCTGACCTAGCCGAACAGTCATGTTACAGTCACGTTAACTAAACAGGTTTTATGCTGCCTATCTTAAGCAGTGAGCTAGAAAAACATCTAGGGATAAAGTGGGTCTAAAATTTTTCGATAGACATTAACTGGTCACCTGCTAAGATAGGTGGTGTGTAAATGACCTTACACATTTTTTCCATTGCGAGAATGAAATCAACATGGACACAAGACACTATTTTGGGGGGCTAGAGTTGTCATCCCGAGTCCCTTGCATGAATATGTTTTAAAGTAGGAAACAGGCTTTGGGCCTATTGTAGGCGGAGCGAACGGATCATCATTTCACACTTATATTTAGTTTTTATTTTAATGACGATACCACATTTGTTAATAATTCTTAAAAATCTAGGTGCAATACTTAATGGGCCTTGTTAGGCAGTTTGCCTTTTGGTGTGACGTACTACTGTTCTTTGCTGGCCTTTTTCTTATTTTAGTCTTTTGTTTTAATGTAGGCCTATGTTACGTGTAAAGTTTACGTTAACAAGCTTTCGTTTGCTCCAGCATTTAGTTTTTGTTTAGTTATTTGTAGCCTCTTTTCACACCCAACACTGAAGACGTGGGCCATCTCCCCGAGTAAAAATAAAACAACACGTATGGCCACCGCTGTTTGAGCTCCCCTGGCAATAATTCTTACATTGTTTACAGAAACTGCTGTGCAAAATGTAGTCCTTATATTAAAATATTAATAATAAGGCGTTTAACTGCAAGCCAAACAATCATCAGTACGATAGTTTTTAACAATAGTCAGAAGATTCAAAAGGTTCTCAATACTGCTTTGGTATAAGATTTGACACCACCACCAACGAAAATGTTGAGCTGGCACACCTCTATCACGGACTGCAAGATAATATATTATTTCCAAACTCTATGACTGCAACAGCGATCTCTATTATATAATCTGAAAGAAATAACCATCACAATTTAGGTTTAAAATGTGTTTGCTTTTAGACCTAGTTTTAGGCCTAATTTTTAGCGTTTAGGTCTAATATTTATCTCCGATTTAGTTTCGTTAGTAGCAGCTAACAACGGTGGTTCGAGATTATAAGCCTATATACCTTCATGCGATGCAACACGGTTTTGGTTTCCAGTCTTTACGTTACCATGACAACCAGAAAACCATAAACTGAGAGAGCCGGGCTTATGATTGTTTCGTGCTTTCGTGCTTTCGTGTTTCGTCTTATGCCAATATCCGTTTATAATACCACTTGGCCTTGATACGACGATTTCAGGTTTCATATTCGGGATTCCCATCGCTAGTGTAGACGCCACTTTCGTTGCCATGTTGAACTGAATAATCTCCAAGGACCAACGGACCAACAGACCAACGGACCAACCAACCAACATTTTGCAATTTGGTGTCCGTTATAAGCTACGCTTCGCTCGCTCGCTCCGCCAACTAGCTTCACGTAGGGTATTCAAGCATTGCACGTATGACAGCAGTTTCCCGCTCCAAGGGCTGGTGGCCGAAAATTGATTTAGATTTAGAACGCATTGTGAAAACGTATATGGCATGCCAAAACGTTAAAGAAAATTCCATGGTTTATAAAAAGCATGCATGGGAATATCCCGTAAGAGCTTGGGAACGAATTCATATAGACTAGCTGGAAATTGATGGCAAAATGTTCTTGGTAATAATTGATGCTTATAATAAATATCCTTTCATATTTTTTTTGAAGAAGACAACATCGTCGAAAATTATTTGTAAGTTAAGAGAAATGTTTACCTGCTAGACTACTGTACATTTTCATGTGTCTGATAACGGCCTTCAATTTTGTTCAGCTGAATTCGAAATGTAGCTATACCATGAGCCACGGCTGCTTGCCGTGACGTCATCATGAGTTAGCCACTGACGAACAAGAATAGCGGATCTTTGGACTAGCCCAGTCACGTGATGCGCACGTCACGGCAAACAGCCTTGGCGCCTGGTATAAAAAGCTGCCGTGTACGTCGTACGTTCGCTCCGTTTTTTCCCTGCGTCAAACGACCAGTGCGAGGGAGTTGTATTGCATTTCCAACAAATTTACAAGTGTGAAAGTGCATCCGGGAAAACTGCCGAATTTGCATTGCATAAACTATCTACGGGTCACACTTTCTACCCCCAAAACCGTTACAAATCAAACGCCCACTAAATTATTACTCAACCGTGAAATGCATATGAAACTAACTTACTGTTTCCTGATATGAGAAGCGATATTGTTCACAAGCACAGAAAGAAACAAAAGAGCTTATCAATGCACATCACTAAATAATTGGCGTTGGCGATACAGTCTTCACTAGAGATTTTCGTACAAGTTGCAAACCTTTGGATTTTGGCACAAACATGTAATGAGCATGGCAACTTGCACAATACAGAGTTCAGACTTTAGAAATGTTAATTTGAACATTTCAGGCCAATCGACTTCAAGAGGCGGACACCCCTGGCTTGGTTCGGTTTCTGGAGGTGTAACCACTTTTTCTAGAGGGGTGGGATTCACTTGTAATGAAAACATCTAGCAGAATTAGACGTCCAGCTTCTCAAAATATTGTACCATCCGGTAATAAATAAAATACTGATCCCGTAAGGTCTGACTGAGATAATCATTCCAAGTCTTCGTGAAGAATCATTGCCAATTCCAAGGTCTGCTGAGAGCTCGCATTCCCTCTAGCATTGCCGATCTACCAAGTCTAGTGATTTAGGTAAATATGATTATTTTACAGCACTGGTGGATAAATTGGAAGGAATGCCACTGACAGACATGAAACCTGCAAGCACATGTAAAAACTTCTATAATTTTCAGCCATAAACTTATTGGTCTTGATCACCTGGACAAAGGACAATGGATGAGCATGATATACTAAAAAAAACTACATAAAAACCTGCAAAAAATAATTCATATTTACAGTAAAACGGATAAAAACACTTAAAAATGCAAGAACAGTAAAAAGAGGCTTGCAACGTTTCAGCCATCTTGGAATTACGTCACAAGACTTAGATGACATTCACTGGCAATTGATTGTAAAGGGTGATCCATTTTTCCGTGTTTGGAAAATTGTTTATCACGTTATCGTTTATCACTCTTATTTTATTAATAGCAATGGAGTATACCTCCAACTTGAGCCTAATCTTTTCAACTAGTTCTTGGTACAGTATTTGAGCCTTTCGAACATCCACAGTATATTTACCCCCAGCCGAGTGTTTCACCACAGCATAAGCAAGGGCATCCTTGGAGATGGCATTCACATGATCCAGCTTTCTTCTCCCGATTGGCCTTGTGCACCGACCGTAATAGACATGGGTGCAACTTTCGCACCTTATAGCATATACCACATTTCGCCTGTGGTCAAGGCACGGATTGCTTACAGCTTCTTTCATGTTTTTACAAGTGGGTACAACCTGGACCAGATTGCCAGATGCACCCCCTGCAGGTGAACCATGAACTTGGGAGGGGAGGGCGAGGAGATGGGGCAAAGCTGCCTGTCGTACTGCCTGGGCTAACCACAGTGTTGGTCTGCTAACGACTCTAATGCCATTGTTTGGTAAAGATTCAGCATATTGCCTGATAAATACTGGGGAAGAAAGGTAAAATTGTCCAGTCAACTGGATTTTCTGCCTTCTCTGTGGGTCTTGTTGATTAAGCAAGCTTTTGAACACAGTACCTGATTTCAGCTTGAATGATGTGCAATGGATAATTGTTCCTGATATATTTTGTAACAATTCATTCGAGTTCGATGTTGGCATCCTCCTACTTCGAGAAGTGCTGGAGTGCTGTAATCACTTCTCTCTTCAGGATTCCTTTCAAAACTGAAGATGAATGAGCTGAATTGTAGTCCACAATACGACAGGTTTGTGATGGCGTAAGGTAATGCATGGAGTAAATCTTGTGTAGGAAGCGATCTTTGCAGATTTTTACATCCAGGTAAGGCAGGGAACCTTGCTCATCCTCCATTTCATCAGGGAATGACAACGAGGGATGGAAAAAATTCAAGTCTTCCAGAATAGGGACAACATCTATGAACTCTTGACCCAACTGAAAATGTCCACATACCTAGTCCAATAATTAATCCGATGAACGTGAATCCGATTAATGGACTCGTCCAATTTATTGAGCACAACATCGCTTCCTACACAAGATTTACTCCACGCATTACCTTAAGCCATCACAAACCTGTCGTACTGTGTACTACAATTCAGCGCATCCACCTTCAGTTTTAAGGAATCCTGAAGGGAGAAGTGATTAGAGCACTCCAGCACTCCTCGAAGCAGGAGGATGCCAACAGCAAACTCGAAAGAATTATCACAAAATATATCCATTGCACATCATTCAAGCTGAAATCGGCAATGTGTTCAAAAGCTTGCTCAACCAACAAGACCCACTGAGAAGGAAGAAAATCCAGTTGACTGGACAGTTTTACCTTTCTTCCCCGGTACTTATCAGGCAATATGCCGAATCTTGACCAAACAATGGCATTAGAGTCGTTAGCAGACCAACATTGTGCTTAGCCCAGGCAGTACGGCAGGTAGCTTTGCCCCATCTCCCCCTCCCAAGTTCATGGTTACCTGCAGGGGGTGCATCCGGCAATCTGGTCCAGTTTGTACCCACTTGTAAAAACATGAAAGAAGCTGTAAGCAATCCGTGCCTTGACCACATGCGAAATGGTATTTGCTATAAGGTGCGAAAGTTGCATATAAGGTACTTTACGTCTGGACGCGATAGGCTGGATGCAGTAGGGGCATGCCCGTGGACGAGTTGGATGCTGGCGTCATAGCGATCCTGGTGGCAGGTGCTGAGGTTAGCAAGTTATGATGTCAGCAAATTATAACGTCAGCGAGTTATTTCGCTTCCTTGTTTCATAAATGCTTGCGTCATTCTGTTTAGAACTGGATACTGTTTAGGATGTATATGATAAGCGCGCGAAGCGCGCCCCCTCGGACGGTGTTTCATACTGGAAGCCTCGCGCGTCCACACGTTGTTTCATGCTGCCACCTGGCACGTCCAGCCGTACGCGTCCACAGGTAAAGTACCCTGACTCGAAAGTTGCACCCATGTCTATTCCGGTCAGTGCACAAGGCCAATCGGGAGAAGAAAGCTGGATCATGTGAATGCCATCTCCAAGGATGACCTTGCTTATGCTGTGGTGAAGCACTCAGATGGGGGTCAACATACTGTGGATGTTAAAAAGGCTCAAATACTGTACCAAGAACCAGTTGAAAAGATTAGGCTCGAGTTGGAGGCATACTCCATTGCTATTAATAAAATAAGAGTGATGAACGCGATAAAAAATTTACCAAACACGGAAAAACGGATCAGCCTTTACAATCAATTGCCAGTGAATGTGATCTAAGTATTGCGACGTAATTCCAAGATGGCTGAAACGTTGCAAGCCTCATTTTAACTGTTCTTGCATTTTTAAGTGTTTTTATCCGTTTTACTGTAAGTATGATTGTTTTCTGCGGGTTTTTATGTAGTTTTCTTTTAGTATATCATGCCCATTCATTGTCCTTTGTCCAGGTGATCAAGGCCATTAAGTTTATGGCTGAAAATTACAGAAGTTTTTATATGTGTTTGCAGGTTTCATGTCTGTTAGTGCATTCCTTCCAATTTATCTAGTGGTTTAATTTTGACACCGGGTTTTCTGAGTGCTAAAATTAACAGCTCAACTGAGCAAAACATTCGTGCTTCGTTGGGGGCCTCCCATCCTAGAACAGTAGTAGTCTTTCCACCTGTACAGTCTGGCGGTTTTCTTGTGAAACTCTCTGGTAGTAAAACTGCCAGTGAGGAGCCTTTGAGGTGCTCGAGGCGCACGGCAAATAAACCTGAGCAACTTAACATTTAACATCATGGGTTTAATTGTATTGATTGAGTTGTCTATTATTCGTCTTTCTGTGTTGTTTTTATTCTTCTCGTTTCAGGGTCTCTTCATTAATTTCAACCTTATGTCCCTGGAAATAAAGAACTCGTTTTTGAATTTCGGATCCTCTAACTAGAAAACAATATTATTTTGAAGTATTGGTTTAACCTGTATTGTGGTAATTGCTTCTTTTAGGTTCTGTAATTTTCGTATGTTTTGTTTCAGGATTGATTATTATTACTTACAAATTTAATAGGTTACAACCAGATAAAAATAAGAGTTAATTTAAGAGTTTATTAGCTAGGATTAATGAACTGGTTAGTAATAAATTGTACTAGGTTGTATTAAACATAATATTGTAATAAGCTAGTTATCAAATTGTAGTTGTTAATTATTAATTATTATTAAAGCTTACCTTCTTTTGTGGGGGAGCAGTGCAGTGTCCGCACTACTGGTTTGTAAATACACGTTGCTTAATTACCTAATGTCAAGGCCGACTGAGATAGTAGCTGTGCTCCACTCCAGGCCCGTCAGCTTTGTTTTAGTTAGCGAAAGACACGCCAGGAGTCGTCCAGTACCGTACGGCCTGAGAACCGAAGGGAATTGGTATCTGAACAAATTGTATGCAGGAGAAGCCCGTTGTAGGCGCTGCATCTCGCTATGCTTCGGATTGATAATCCTCTCTGTTTAAAGCGTAACGGGTAGCGAAGTAAAATACGAAATTCAATAACGTATAGGTAGTATACATTAGTGATTGGTGTGTGGAAAGGATATTAAAAAAGAAATATTGTTCATTCTCTTTGGCTGGCTTCCTTTATCCAAACTGGCTAACTTGTATCATTTTAGTGCACGGAATTGAAGGAAGGATTCTTTCCAGCAGAGAAAGCCCGAAGTTCGTTCCAAAAGTGTTAGAAGTGAGCCTAAGTAGGCAGCTGATGGGAAAGAGCGGGGTTGACTAGTTAGTTTTTCCAAAAATACAGCCAGAAAGAAAGGGGAAAAATGCATTCAGAGTGTGCAAGCATTATAACAAAATAATCTTGCTTTTGTCTTCAGACTGTCCGCGTCTCCACTCCCTTTCATTACCTTTTTTCTCCATTCTGGAAACGTGCCAGATACAATTAAACAGTTTTGTAGTAAAGGGATGGCAATGATGTTTTCCGCCACTCTCCCCCCCCCCACCCCCCTCCTGAAACCTAAACGAACCAAAATGGAATGATTAACTCGTTATTCTAAATGATCGTAAATTACTTCAGCCTCCAAGGCTCCGTTATGGACTCAGCTGGGGAGTTGACATAGCTTCCCCATACCCTCTAGCAGGCTCTTTAAAAATAAACCCGTTACCTGCATACTAACATCATCCAAATTATCTATAACCGCAGGGTTAGAGCACAAGTTAGATTTTTCTATTTTATTTTCATAAATATTTCTATGTGCACATGTTTTTCGAGAGGTAATATAAAGAATAACGATATGTTTAATAAGCAAGCAATGCCGGGTATCGGTTTAGAATTTAAAGGTAACAATACTTGAAAGTTCAAACTTTTCTTTTCTTGGAGGGAAAGGGGAGGCAGGGGGGGGGGGGAGGGTATCTGTTACTTTTGTTACGTCGCCCTTGGATTATTTTGTGTAGTTTTAATGATTTTATTATATTTTTTATAGAACTTTGCATAAATTAAGATGGTGTCGTTTCTTATTCTTACGTTTGAAGGTACTTTACCACTGTACTTTCTTAAATTACTGAAAATTTCATTCTGTGTAACAGCATTTTGTAACACTGGTAAGCATTTATCGGGGAAGGATGTCACTGAACTAGTGCGAATTAAAATCGTGAAATATTGTAAGATAAAAAAAATACGTTTTAAGAAATCCTTAAATCAATATTTTAAACTATTATTTAAACGTAACAAACATAACATTTTATGTGAAATCTATTATTTTAGACATTCCCCAAGAATGATTATCTGCTGGGTACAAGCATGCAGTTTAATGTATTATTTTAGATTAACGCAAACGTTCTTCCCAAAATGGAATACGGCTATCGATCTCTCTCTTTTTTTTTTTATACTTCCCCCACCCCGGCTTCATAGAGTCTACTTGTCCGGCTTGGACAACTCCCATTGGCCTGCAGGCCGTACGGTACTCAACGGCTCCTGGTGGCATTTTGATTAACCTACGCAAAGCAACGCACTCGACTTCTACAGGAGAGGGCTTCTCCTGCATACAATTTGTTCAGATACCAATTCCCTTCGGTTCTCACGCCGTACGGTACTGGACGGCTCCTGGCGTGTCTTTCGCTTACTAAAACAAAGCTGACGGGCCTGGAGTGGAGCACAGCTACTATCTCAGTCGGCCTTGCCTAATGTTATACTAGTTCATCTGCCTGTCAATAGATGGCGCTGCTCGTGCAGCGCTTTGCTGCTTTGTGACTGCTGTGACGTTCCGAACAAATGGAAGGGCAGCCACCTTGGCATTGCTACGTCACTCAATCCAATTCCCGAGTTCGGGTCACCGTTTATTTACTAGAAGTAATGTGTTTTGCTGCCATTTTGTTACTGACCTGGGATATTTCAAAATGGCAAGTGACAGACACCCTACCGATTCTGGTTCAGGGCATAAAACAATGCTGTAATAAGGGACCGGTCATTATTTATGGCCGGGGTGGGCCGGAGGAAATGAAAATGTGACCACCAAATTTTCGATGACCCCCTCCCTTTGAAACCCTGAAAAAATCTCGACCCCCCCCTCCACTCAAGGTCGAAAAATAATGTGACCCCCCCCTCCAAAAAAAGTGCACTTTTCGTATACCCATTAAGACTGTCTGCAGATTATTCCTGTAGCCAAACTAAGTAAGTAGCTCTCCACACCGACAGACATGAAAAGACAACTTGAATTGAAAATGTTCTATAAAATGTTCCTTACACCCATTTCTTGTCGAGATTCATACAACAAGTATGATGAACAAACCGTTTGATTGTATGCCCACATCCATAACATAATGTTAGCACCTAAAAAGGCCGAAGAAGCCAAAAAACTGGGTGCCAAGGCTAGTCTACAAGGTTTTTTGTAACTTGCAGAAATGATGCTAATATCTCTAAAACCTTGTAATACTCACACCTTGGCGGGGTTTGGCCCCAGAAGCTGAGGCGTATTTAGACATTTTGACTGCTGAAAGTACCATTTTTGAGATCCAAAAATGACTTTTTCTTCCAGTTGGTCAGTCTGTATTTGACCCCCCCCCCCTCTTGATGGGACTTGAAAAATGTATGACCCACCCTCGATAGGGTCCAAAAATGCATGCCCCCCCCCTTAATTTCCTCCCCCTCCCTGTAGATAAATAATGACCGGTCCCAAAGTCATAAAATATTAGTTGTACCATCTTTCAAGTTCAAGTTTGGCAAATAGACAAAATTCTCATGCACCATGCACAACACTAAGGAGTCGCGAAGGTCTGCGTGAGAACTGAGGGTGTTTGACGTAATTGTTGTTACAGCCAAAATCTTTACCTTATTTAGGTCCTTAAATTGTCGGATTTTTGTTCTGCTTTTTATTTTATGACCAGTTATTTGAAATGCGTTTTGTAATGTTTCTTTAAATATGAAAAATCAAGAAGTCACAGAATTCTCATGTTGCATTGTTTTAAAATGGTTCGATTGTTACCATAATAAAACTGAATTAAGACACACGCTAGTGTGTCATCCGCTAAGATAAAAGATAACACCTATTCAGATAAAATATATATGAGCATGGCAACCACTAAACGTTTGTGTCTTTACAGTTCAGGTCTTGTGGCTCTTTTCAGCCATCTGAGGATAAATAACCATGCGCCAGAAAAGGCTGAAACTTGTTTGACCAGGAGACTTTGGTTGCCTGACAACATAAAAGTCACTGTTAGTGACACAGCCCAACGTTTTCTTGTTGAAAAAAACGACGTGAATAACGTTGATATTGGCCTTTCTACTGTTTCATGAAAAATAAATTCTTTTATGTGGTGAATGAAGCTGAATCTATGCAGGTTGATGTAGATTAAGTACTACAAGTAACAGTTTATATTTGCTCTTTCGCCATCTTCGAATTACACCTACCGCACGTACAAAGAGGGTTCCTTCCTTCTTCAGATGAAGAGCTTTCCTTAAAGTTTCACCATTCTTTAATGATACTTTGAATTTCTGTGGTGTTACTTTCCATCATGGGATAATGTAGACTTTCCTCATTTTCCGCACTGTGCATTAATGAATTCGTGTGTTTAAAAAGTATACTAAAACATTGACCTAAATGTAGTTTCTTGCCTTCATTCAGTTACGTTAGATGCACGATGGCCGGTAACTCATATAGGGTACTTTACCTCTGGATGCGACAGGCTGGATGCAGTAGGGGCATGCCCATGGACGAGTTGGATGCTGGAGTCGTAGAGATCCTGGTGGCAGGTGCTGAGGTTAGCAAGTTATGATGTCAGCAAATTATGACGTCAGCGAGTTATTTCGCTTACTTGTTTCATAAATGCTTAGGTTAGCTAGGTTAGGTTAGGTTAGGTTAGGTTAGGTTAGGTTAGGTTAGAATTGGATACTGTTTAGGTTGTATCATGGTTGTATATGATAAGCGCGCGAAGCGCGCCCCTTCGGACGGTGTTTCATACTGGAAGCCTCGCGCGTCCACACGTTGTTTCATGCTGGAACCTGGCACGTCCAGCCGAACGCGTCCACCGGTAAAGTACCCTGACTCCGGTAACTGTTTCGACTCCTTTGACAAATGAGACAGCTTAGCAGCTGAAGAAAAAAAAAAACAATTTCGGGAACTTATTCCAGTGAGGCTACCGAGTACTTTCGTCTGACAAATCAGAGGTTCAAGAACCTCATCGTTGCGATGACAACAGATTGCAAAGTAGATGTAAGTACCTGCCAATCTAGTCCAATATCTAGATTAGTTAAATTAGCAACATATGCATTTCATTAAATTTTCCAGAAGAACTCATCCATATACAGCGGACTGGAGAAACCTGCCTCCTGCTTAATGCTTCCAATGGTTTGGTATACAACGATGGTCCCAGTCATTAAGGGTAAGTGAAAAATAAACAGCACAATTTAGAAAATCATGCACAAAAACCAGTTTCCGGATTTCTATTACTGGCTTGTATTGTGATGATTTGTCTAACCAGGATCAGAACCAACGATCTCCAGATCATAACTCAGACCTAATGTATTTGGTCCCAGTAATGTACAGTGATCATTTATGCCGGTGGAGGATGTGGCCATAGCTATTAAGGCGCTATGCAAATGATCTAGGGGCGAACTGGATAGCCGGTTCGAATCCGGGTCATGCCACTCCGACGAAACGTAAGTGCATAAAGGTGGCTTGCTGAACTACGTTATTTCTAGTGTAAGATTTTCTCTGTTGGCTAATTTCCAATTTTTCTTAATATTATTTCCGGCGATTTATGTGTATTTATATATCATTTGGCACCAGCAGAAATCATCCAGCTGGTTAGATATCCTGTGCAAAGCAAGAATGTGCTCTGTTGCCTTGGTAATGGTATCTGATGCACGGAGATGTTAACAGTATTCTCAGAAGATGCCGTGTTCTGACAGTACACATCATTGTGCACCAGCTGAGCCAATACAAGAGTTGTGCAGCAGCAGCACACAGTTTGTGTAGTGTCAGTACACATTTATTTTTACAAAATGTGTACGGTACTACATAAACTGTGTACTGCTAGTACACAACTCGTGTGTTGGTCCGGCTGGTGCACAGAGATGTGTACTGTCAGAGTGCGTCGTCTTCGGAGAGTACCTGCCATGATCACAGTGATTATTGTGATATGGATTAGGAGGAAGACACTTTTAGTATGGATGGCTTAAGATGACCTGCCAGAAGACGATATTTTTACGAATGTTATGGAGAAAGTTGTTATGTAAAACATATAAGTACAACTGAACCTGGCGTAGCCTGCCTTTCTAGCAGTGCATTACAGCAGCAACCCCATATTATTCAACTGCTGTCCGTAGCCTTACATTACTCACCTGCTGCTCTGCTTATGGAACATCACAGTTCCCTATCGTGCGGCATTCGTCTCTGGGAAATGTTACGCTGAATTATTTCATTGCTGTATTGTCTATTTCTCACATTTTGTGTTGACTGACTTCTGTTTGGTCACATTGGCCATTTTTGTATAGAGGCATCATACAACCGTACTGTAGGAAGGCATCATTCACCGGCATGCCAGTGGTACACATGGTGATGCAAACGTCCGCAGAAGCTTACTGCCTTTCCAAATCTACTTGGAGGAGAACCACGAAACTGTACTTACATATACTATGGCTCGGAGGGAACGTAGTAATGCAGTTTAAATAACATTGGAATGGTCCTTCAAGATCATCACGATGTTAAATTTAATTACATGTCGTAAAATAGATAAATAAAGAGAGATGCAAATCTATTTACGTTGCCTTTTGGACTTAAATGTCAGACTGCCTGAGCGGGGAATTGAACCCACGACCTTTGGAACCAAAGGCCGAAGTTCTGCCACTGAACCAGGGTCTCCACTCACGCAGTCTTACATTTAAGTTCAAAAGGCAACGTAAATAGGTTTGCATCTCTATTTATTTAACTCTTGTTGAGCCGTCGGCTTTCCATCCTGTTTAATCATAGAATAGGGGTGTAAATTGAAAATTTGTAGAGAACCGTAAGCTAACGACAAAGCAAAATAAAAAAAAACAGAATGAAATTCGGACCATTAGGGTAGGAGTTAACCTTCAGACATGTTAGTCTTAATAGCTTCACTGCATGTTTTCAAGGTGTCCAGCAGAGAAGGTGCCGTACCAAACAAAAGTATCGCAGCAGTATAGGTCAAAGAAAGAGGATTTCCTTCCCATCCACAAACATGCGCATGTAAAGAGTTTTCCTCAAAGTTGTAAAGTGGTTTCCTAAACCTTGCATGCATTTTTTCAGAGGGGGAGTGGAAAGCTGAAATGTTTCCGTGAGTGGGGAGGGGCAAAACAGGTTAAAGGCTTTAATTTCAAGGCATGCAGTAAGCCTTTCCAATCTCTCCCTCTCCCCGCCCCCCAAATGTAACTGAATGTAACTCCAACTTTGTAGAAAACGCCCCACTCGTGTGTGGCTAGGAAACAAAATCTCTTCCTGTATCCCGTACTGCCGCGATTACTTTCGTTTGGCAAGTCGCCTTCTCTGCTGAACACCCAGAAGACACGCAGTGAAGCTATTAAGACTATCATATCTGAAGGATAGCTCCTACCCTGATCCGATTTTTAATCTGCTTTTTGTTTTGGCATTGGCTTACGGTTTTACGGTTCCTAAAACTTTCCAATTTACACCACTATTCTGCACTATTTAGTAGTTCAAAATTTATCATAGAACTTGTGACCTTGCTAGTCAAGCTGCCAGCAAACAGTAAAGCATTGTAAACGAGGCTAAACCACTGGATACGTTGGCGACTATACAAAACGACCCAATCGCGATGCAGTCACCTGTAACTCTATAAACGTTTAAACGGGACGGAAAGCCTCGAGATTGGTTTAAAATACATACGGATGCAAACCTATTTACGTTGCCTTTTGGACTTATATGTCAGACTGCCTCAGCGAGGAATCGAACCCGGGACCTTTGAAATCAAAGGCCAAGGTCCTACCGCTGAGCCATACTGACACGGCCTTCCGGGACCTTTGAAATGTCAGTATGGCTCAGCGGTAGGACCTTGGCCTTTGATTTCAAAGGATTCGATTCCCCACTGAGGCAATCTGACATATAAGTCCAAAAGGCAACGTAAATAGGTTTGCATCCGTATTTATTAAACCTGCAACTCTCACTTTTTTACTAGGCTAGCTCGTTTCAAGCTGCATCGTAAATGCACTGTGCACTTGAAAAACTACGTAATATGTGTTTATGATGTCTTGAAGTAAAATAAAAGAGACGTTTTAACCTTTAAGACACCTTCAGATTTAATGTAGCCTAGTAATAATCGAATAGAATATTGTAGACGGTGCCGATCCAAGACTAAATGGCGCCGACGCACCCCCCCTCCCCCCCAAAAAAACAGAGGAAACACATTAAGAACTCTTGTCCAGACGTGTTCTGAAAGAGTTCAGATTGGTGGCAGCCATGACGTACGGTAACAGAGAATTCCAAAGGGGCACAACTCTTTCAGAGAAAATGGGATGCCTGATGTTTATCTTTGAATGGTTGCCAAGGAGCCTCGGTTGTGACCCCTGGTGTGGAAAAGAGCGTGACAGAAAAAATCGGCAGGTATGACGTCGATGAAACCGTTTAGAATTTGGAAAGTAAGTATGACGTCTCCACGGCTCTGGCGAGTAACATCCGAAGGTAGATGGAGGTGGTTAAGGCGGTTTTGGCAAGGTTAGGTACAACGTTCCAGGCCTCAGTGCTGGAAAAGAAAGAGTCATAACAAGGTCTTGTGACTTGGAAACAATACTCAACGACAGGTCGGAGAAAGGTTTTAAAAAGGATATCAAAATGTTAAAGGATGACAATAAGGCATCATCAGGGCTAAAAAGGAAAATAAAACCAAATAAACATTTCCCCAAAGCATTAAAATATAAACACACTCTCCCACATTCTGCGTACATACCAAAAATAAATGGGATGTAAGCAAAGGGAAGCTGAAACAGAATGCTCTTGTTCGACGTGCTTGGGAAGACCATAACAATGACTGGGGAGGGGTTAGTGTTGTTAAAAATGTCAATGGTTATTGGAAATGGAAAATGTGTGAATGTTTGTGCATTAAGTCCTGTGCTGGCCAGGTTATGAATGGAGTTGTAGGAATGGAAAATGTTAGCAATTGTAATGGTGTCTGTCTTTTAGCCCTGACGATGCCTTATTAGGCGAAAGCGCTCGGCTGCGTTAAATTTGATGGTGTCTTAATGGCTAAAACTTCTCTTTTAAAAATTTTTACGTAAACGCAATTTGGTAAAACTGCTTTGCTGTTTACTTGTCTAACTAGCTGTTTCCAGTGTAACATGCGTCGGTCTAGTATGAAGCCATATTGCCACATTACCTCATCCGATGTCGCATTTGCGTTTGTTTCTGTTGGGGAGTCTAGTTTGATAGCCTTATCACTTTTATTTGATGCGTTTGGATTGGTTACCAAACTGACTGATCCCCCTCCACATCACCATCAGCCATACCTAAATTTTTGTCCATTTTTGATCACCCTAAACGTAGAATGAATATTGGACAGCATACAGCATTTCATCAATAAGATGCTAATATGCAAATTGAGAGCAAGAAGTGAATTTGCTTAAGAGTTCCATCATAGAAAAATAGCAAAAGGCAAAAAGGGTTAGGCCTAATTCATAAATTTATCGAGCCTGTTATTGGAACAATCGACAGAGTCGCATCGACAACATTTAGATACTTGTTCATTGTTCACGTTCGATTAAATTTGTTTGCTAGCAGGAGCCACAGGCCTAAATTCGAAACTAACTATTGGAGTAAAAAAAGTTTCGTCCCTCAGATTGCAGAAATAATATTTTTTCTTATTGGTACCAAACAAATGTTCTTTTGCTAAGAAACATAAAAAAAGAACACCTATCAAAATGAATGATTTGGTTAGTCTTGAATTCTGCTTTGCGACACGTTTTGCCGGCAGAAGATGAACACAAAGTTCGATTTTTTGTGAAATTTTGTAAAATATTGAATCCAACTGACGCCAGTTGTTCTTTTTTGAGTTTAGGGCATCTGAAGGCACCACACATTGTGAATATAAAAGTCGGCATACTGAGATACAGAGTAGAATATATAGGTTGTGCCACTCATTCTCTGACTACGATAAACATTCGGATGAAGCTAGTACTTGCTTTCAACGATTTACCGCCAGAGGGTGCTGTCATCAAGTAGCAAGAAGAGCAGAGCATCGAGGAGATAAAAACTATCAATTGTCGCTAAAACAAATCGATCACCATACGAATACAACATTTATCGCTTAAAGGAATACTAAACCCTCACTTTTCCAATTTTTTTAGTGATACCTAAGACCCTAAAAACCCCTTCAAAACTTATAAAATGTCGCTTGCCTTCTTACTTACGTCGTAATAAATTAAAATAACAGCGTTTTTTAAGACACCCAACCAAACGTAACACTACGAGAGCTCGCGACTATGGAGGTTTCGTGACGCAGCGTGACGTCAAAACATTTAAGGGAAATGGGGAGCGCATCCCTTCCCATCGTGCAGCGCGCGCGACCTAGTCTCTGCGTGTTAAACATGGCTACCAACAACGCTGACGCTGTCGCTGTCAATTCGTTGCAGCTTTGTCAGTTTGAACCTGTAACGCCACTGTAACATCCAACTACTTCCGCAGCCGGGTGGCATCTTTTTCAACATTCGGTAAGCTGAACAAACTTATTTTGTGGTTTGACGAACTTTTACACTCCTTCACTATGTATGACGGCATGATGTTTTAGCGCGAACGAGCTAACCCGAAACGATGTCCCAGGTGATGCCGTTTTGTTTCTGGCGCACGCGCAGGTCACGCAGACAGCTGGAAGGCGCCTTAAAAGTCTTGACGTCACGACGCATCGCTCTAACGGGATTTTCTCCAGAGCTTGTGCATCGTCTGCTTAAATCAGGTGGTTTAAAAATTCGTAGGGCTTAAACAATGACACCTATTGACGTCGGATGACTGTTAACATTAATATTCCAGTATCTAAATTATCGATAAAAAAATTAATTGTTGGTGGGTGTAGTATTCCTTTAAAATCATTGGGCCTTAGGGCTTCGGGCAGATGACCAGGAGTGGTTAACGCTCGTTAAACCCTTTTTTTTATTCCTTTAAAATATATAAGTCAGATAAGGACATTAAAATAATTTGTAAGAAAGATCAGCACTGACTGATCAAGTATTTTTTTTTTAAATCCAACACATTTAATTTTTAAAAGGGTTGTCTTTACGAGTGGAGCTAAGTATGACGCATGGTTTTGTGTTCCGAGAAGTGTGTTGAGCGGCCGTTCAGGCTGAAGCATCTTCCGTGGTTCATCTTTATTGCAACAACTTATATACGGTTTGAATCGAACACAGAATAAGTTCTACAACTTCGGATGTTACCTACACATGAGTATTTCGTCAATTTCCGCAGGTATTGTAGCTATTACCATGATTACCATTGTAACTGTGCTGCCATTTTTTAATTAAAGTTTCGCCTCCTACGAGCACCTGCCACATGCTGTCTTCTGGTGCCATTGATGAAAGCAGGTATTATTTTACAACATGTTTTCAGAAAAAGCGTCACTACCTTCTAATCTACCCTGCTGATAAAGAAGAGACTCAGAATATAGTTAATCAATTTGCGATGGAGATTCATAGCTACAATACGTTAATTTGTGGCAACTGTAATCATTGTTAACTAAAATTTATCATATTGTTGAACGACTGCAACCTTTTGTACGATTCTGGCACTAATTATTTAATAAATCGACAACATGACTCATGCACATCCATCAACATTTTCGGCATTACTACATAGCTACAAATAAATAAGCTAATTTTGGCACTGTTTTGTGTTCTGGATCAACCAAGACACATAATCAGCAGTCACCATTTCTTCACAGGCTTCAACATTATGGCACGATATTCAAGAAGAGGTGTACTAAACTACCAACAAGAAATTCCACAACAACATCGAAGGAAGATACTGAAAAACACTGAACAAACATCCAACACGAACTACTTGCACGTTATTCACGTAAAATCACAGTTTATCAGTTTCTCTGTTTCTAAAACTTACTACGGGGATCCGCGGCTATGGGCTGGGTCTGTCACTTACAGCCAAACGGGTCTTTAGAAAACTTGAAAACACAAAGCAAAATGTTTCTTTTTCCATGTCACATATGAACTTCGTTTCCAGGGGTAAGGTCACCATCGAAACATGAAACATATGTCATTCACTCGGCGTGTTCTCTAGAATTGGGGCGACTTGTGAGGCGTTCTGGAACATCCATATTTGGCAAAACTGCCTCTCTCAATGGTGGAGGTGGCTTCATTTCGAAAGCAGGACGACACTGAAAACACCCGGGTGGACACACAGGATAAGGATGAAGGACAAAGCGAGCAGAGGAATATGGATATGCAGCAGGAGCCATCGGATTGATGGGAATTAGTTCTGGAGGGCGGCAAGCAGGTGTAGGAAAAAATCCTTGATGTCGGGTAAGAAGAGCTTCAGAAGGAAAGGGAGTGGTGTTGCAAGAAGTAGAGTACACTGTTGTGGCAAAGGGCGTGTTTTGATGGGCTACAGGGGGATGAGTTTGAAGGGGAGTAAATGCAGACTTGCTCCCTCCTCCAAGTGAAATTTTGTACGGTGGAGGGTGCTGATGTGAGGTCAGTGGTGGCTGCGAATGCCCCGAGTGTGCTCGCAGTGTATCACTGGCTGAAATGAACTGTTCGATGGCTTTGGCAACATCACCGTTGCAACCATGGAGGACTAACTCCAGAACTGAAGATTTTTGAGCAGGAAATATTCGACTCAGGATTTCCAAAGGAGTTAGGCGGCCAGGTCGAAAGTCTGGGGGTCCCCCTGCACTGAAGGAGCCATAGTCCTCCGAATTGGTTGTCGTCACCGTAGAGTTACTGACCGATGATGGGGAAGAGTTTGCGGCAAGATTCGTTGCTCCTGAAACAGCCAGCTGACGGTGACGGTGTTGCGTTAAATGGTGTGCGGTCGCTGATGATGGAGTGAGTCGATCTATATCGGGTAGTGATTCGTGGTCTTCGCTGCCACTCTCTTCATCTGACTTGACATGAACTACGTAAAACAAAAAAAAAAGGAGGAACTGTTAGAGATGCTTTCAATTGGAGCTGTACATAAAATTAGAATGTGGTAAAGTCAACGTGCTGACAATATCTTTATTCCATAATATAAATTTTCAAAACCAGTTTTAATTTCTGATTTGTGTGTGAATCTTTTTCAGAAATCGAATAAGGTACAGACATTCATAAGGTAAACCTAAAACCAAAAACACATTAACCTACCAGCTGTAGCCATTTAATATGTAACGATGATCTGATTCAAGCTGGTGAATCGACAAGTTTAAAATATTACTATTTTTTTTTTTTAATCCTGACTCTCTCTCTCTCTCTCTCAGCTTTGAAAACAATGTAAACACGAATGAAAAATCTTTTAACTTGAAAGTCTTCTAAAATGATATATGCTAGAATGGCCAGTCTTGGCCAACTGGTGTTGTTTACATAGCGACGTAGAAATTGTGGACTGAGGATCTCCGATCAAAATGAAACATGGGTAGGTTTACAGCTTTGTTAAGGAGCCATTTGCACGAGGGTTTGACCGATCTTGACATTCCCATTAATGGTTATCTCACTTTTAACTGCAAGACCATTCTTCTGAGCTGGAACAAGGTAACGTCAACAATGCACGTGGAATTAGCTTGGTATCCTTGCCTGCTAGCTGTCTCTGTTGACTTGGGCCGTTAAAAACAATAAGTTTAAAGAGTGTGAAGAACCAGCACAAACTATTCTCATTTTCATAAGTTCCCAAATGCTTCATGTTGTCTAAAACTGCTCGATTCTACAGGTGGGGCATGACACAAATTTCACCAAACTAATGACTTTCTGTTATCCACAGCCAAGATCTGCCCAACAAATGTGCATTGTTCGCGCATGTTCCTCTAGGATACGTTTATAATTTAAACGTGACCAACAGTGCCTCAACCAATGCCTCTTGAATACAGGGTCGTGTCAATGGTATCTTCCACAATGCTCAGAAAATCTAAAATAAATGAGCTTTGCTTGCATTGCCATCTATTGACAAACCCTGGAAACTTTGTCGGTCTTACATTTCACTGCGTGGCTTCAATAGATGCAGCCACCTACCAAACCTCCCAATTTGTCTCAGTACTTATGTTTACATTTCTGGCGTTGATAAGACGGCCTTTTCTTTAGGAGGCTTTGTGTCGAGTGTAAACTGAGAAACGGTACCGCGTTAATCACCATATATACCGTAGACACCCAACTTGCACTGCTAAAATAAATAAAAAATGCTGTACATTTCAGTTTATCGGAAACCTCTTCGTGTTTTAGTCTAAGCATCACAGACGGAAACCTTAGCGAACAAGCTGGTATACATTTTATGGGAGAGGGACATCCAATTACTGTCACTTAAATTGTTTTTATATCCAGAATTGGGAACCAGATTAGTATTAAAAGGACGAAGCAAATAAAATATGGATGTAAAGCCTTAAAAAATTAATGCCCTAAAGGACCATTGTTAGCTATCAGCGTCGTACTAA
The DNA here is from genome assembly GCA_023313725.1 of Lithobius niger. Taxonomy (NCBI): domain Eukaryota; kingdom Metazoa; phylum Arthropoda; class Chilopoda; order Lithobiomorpha; family Lithobiidae; genus Lithobius; species Lithobius niger. Next base: position 59,149 of record JAHWFP010003074.1, read on the forward strand.
TACGTGTAAAAGAATCTCCATCGTCGGCAAAAAAAAAAAAGCTGGTCTTCTTTTACACGAGTATGATACTGATAGCTTACATGTCTTTTTCTTGTACCTCTTCCTTTTGGACATCAAGTTTTTTTTAAGGCTTACATCCGTATTTTATACGCTTAATATATTTTTTTTTAATACTAATATCTGTTATTTTTTTCTTGAAGATATTTCAGGAGAATTTAACAGGGCCTAACTAGAATTTGATCTGAGGTGATGAGATAAATTAGTCACAGTAAGATGGCCTTAAAAAGTCCCTGGTTAAAGTTGAAAATCGGTTCATTGGTTCAATATCTAAGTGAGAACAAAATTCTCCAACATGAAGAAGCAGAACAATAGGAATATTGTACTCATGTTAAAATAGCGTTCAAAAGGCCCTATAGTCCTTATTCATACCAATATTTTAAGCTATAAAAGTCGAATCGGTTCATTGGTTCGATCTATAAGTCTGAGTAACCCCAAGAAGAAGAACAACAACAAGAATAGTGTAGTAACATTAAATAGTGTTCTCATCTAGAGAGTAAAGTATTCCCAAGAAAAGAACAACAACAACAGTAATATTGTTTTAACTTTAAAATAGCGTTTCAAAGGCCCTGCTGATTGTTAATAGCTACGTTTTACGCTATAGACACTGAAAATCGATTCGTTGGTTCAATATCTATGTGAAAGAAAAATTTCGCCAAGAAAGAACAACAAGAATATTGTAGTCACATTAAAATATAGCGTTCAAAATAAGTAAATAAGTCAAATAAGTCAATAAGGCTGTGGATGATGGAAAGTCATTAGTTTGGTGAAATTTGTGTCGTGTCCCACCTGTAGAATCGAGCAGTTTTAAACCATGTGCAATGGCTGTTTGCCGTGACGTCACCATGAGTTAGCCAATGACGAACGAGAACAACGGCTGTTTGGCCATCTGATTGGACTAGCCCAGTCAAGTGATATTCACGTCACAGCAAACAGCCATGGTGCGTGGTATAGACAACATAAAGCATTTGGGAACTTAATGAACACGAGAGCAGTTTGTGCTGGTTCCTCACAACCTTTAAACTTATTGTTTTTAACGGCCCAAGTCAATAAGTCAAATCTACATATATAATACGGAGCAGGCGGCCAAGTCACCGGCCACGCCATTCCGTCGTACAATCAAGTACCCCACCCTGTAGTGCCATCTGCTGACGGGATTCGCCTTCAAATTCGGGTGTGGACACTTTTCCAACGTCTTCGAACAGATGGCGCCACTTACCAAACCTGCAATGTCGCCGTCTTTGACGGCCTTGGACTACAAGTTCGGGTTATAAGACTTTTTCCAAAGTCTTCGAAGAGATGGCGCCAGTTTCCAGACCGGCCGCACCGTTTTTGGGTTCGTTTTTTTTTTTGGTATTGTTGTGGTACCAAAGCGGCCAACAAAGTTTTAGTCTCGTGGACTGTGCCATTGTAGGCGTTTGAGCTAAAAAAAAAAAAAAACAACCCGTGTCTACTAAACCAGACAACTTTAAACCAAACGACGATTGGATCGTAATTTCGAGGGCCTTGAAATTGCCAGCCTGATACGATGGAAAGGCGCATTTATTTCCTAAATGTTCACTTCCAGAAAGGAGTTGAAATGTTTTTAAGTGGGCGGTAACAATCGCCATGCACATGTCGAGGTGAATTGTTTCAAAGGATTAACTTAAACATGGGATTACTTGCTTACTGAATGGTGGATTTTTCAGTGATAGGGTTTTTTTTAGTCTTCAGTCAAACACACGCCAGCGGCTTTTCCGGGGCTACACCAAAGGGAGAATGTCACGGGGCGACGTTTTCAGGGAGGGGAAGGCGGGCAAACGTGTATGTGGGGACACGTATGCGAATCTGGGAGGGGGCAGGAGTGTGGGGATTGGGGGTTAAAGTAATTGTGGGGGGGTGGCCATATGTGGGAGCCATTCACATGTTCGGTCTTCGGTTTGATAAATTTAAAACCAAAGACCAAACACCTGGAGGGAGGCGGTGGGAGGGAGGGGGGGTGCGCAGCATGCATGCGCACGGGCACAACTAGTATATATATAACGTTCAAAATGCTATTGGCCTCGTTCATACCTAGTTTTAAGCTATAAAACTTGAAAATCGTTTCACTAGTTCGATCTTCAGTTGAAGGCAAAGAGTGCCCATCAACAACAATAAGAAATGGCCATTCTGTGGCGGCCAAACGCTTCGATTGTTGTCATTAAAATGTTTAATGCACTGAAATAGTAACGGCACAACCGGAAATACCGAATTTCGTTGGTCTATGTCAATTCTGGGAAAAACAATAGGGTTTCAAAGTTTGACGTTTAACATAGAAGTTCATGCTAAGGCTTACATAAGGAGCCGCTACTGATAATTTCGTGGTGGTCGCTACATTACTGACCCCACCCCTTTAATAAAACTATTGCCAAAAACTTTCAAATTTCCAGTAAAACTTTTTGATAATCTATATATCGAAGGTAACAAATTAGAAACCTGACGGCCTGAACGTACATGTTGTGTTGCATTAAGGGGAGACGGGGGAGGGGGGGGGGGAGAGAAAGGAGGGGACGAAATATCGCGACTAAGGAAGCAACGCGCCCAAATCCACACGTACGAGGCCCAAATTCAATGGGCTTACATTTGTCGGGTGGCAGGCAACAGTTAAACTATAGGAATAAATTTCGGAAGTGGGGGGTGGGGGGGGGGCGAACAAAGCCACCTAGAAGGACTGGGGGACCAAAAAAGCTGTTACGGTACGTACATCACGGCAATAATTTATTTAGTAATATTATATAATTTGTGAAAACGCATGACTAAATTCTGTTAGATTTTCTGTTTCACATTTGGTGGCAACCCACTTTTAATAGGCCTACTCTCTAACTCAGTTTCAAACGGCAGTTAAAAAAAAATTAGGGCTAAAAGAGCTGAAAGCCTTTGAATTGCTTAGATGCTATCTTCACACCCAAGCTAACACCTCTTGACCTGTGATTGTGTTAATTACTACTTTTAAATTAGCGATCACAGTTGCAGTATGCACCAGAGGTGTGCTTCCTAACTTTGTCTTCGGATGCGGTGCAGCATCGTGACCTTCTGAATTTTTTTATTATTGTAAAAAACTATGTTACTAATGAATGTACGAGCGTGGTACGAGCATTGTGGGCGCGTGTGAGTGGGCCGTGTGGCCCATGCTGACTGCTGTTGGACTGATGCACCTGGTTGTCAAGGCGACGGGCACAGGTTATGTGTTACCGATGATCCCATATGGGCGTCGATGGTCACCAGCAAACTCAGTGCTGTGGTGTTGGGGCGCGTGTCGTCAGTAGCCAACTATCGCGCCCAAGACATAACGACGAACGAGGCAAATTCTGCTCAGGTGCTTTGAGGTAAGTGCTGAGCTTCTTGGAAGATTCTCATCTCGTTCTGCTAGGATCTTTCTGTTGGCTCCTCTTCTTCGTTACATGCTGGATACTTATGGATGCTATACGTGTTTCGGGATAAAGCTAATGTAGCTATAGTAGCTCACATTACCTTAAGGACGTGCAGAAGCACTGACGATGTCCGTGGCGTCTTGTGTTCTGGAAGATCGTGGAACAAGTGCAGGGTGCCAAAGGGCCGCTTCTTGATGCTGTAGTCCCACAGGAGCAGGTCGACAACTGCAGAACCAGAAGATGGCACCTATGGACCAATCTTCTATTGTGGCCCACTGGTACCATAGTTGTCGATGGGGGGACTATAGTGACTGGATGGTCAAGTGTCACTGATTGTTCCTGTTTTCTTCTGCTTTTTGAAAAATTGGAGTGGCGGAGGAGGACCATAGGCCAATAGTTGTATAACGAAGGGCTGGGCCCATAGGTGCTGAAGTTGTTCATGGGACCGTGTGGTGAAGTCAGTAACCCCATCGAACTTTTCTGAGTAGGACTGTTGTTTTGAGTGGACAAGTGGACAATAGTAGGTTGGGACCAGTCCTGCAGCTCGACGAGAGTTATGTAGAGATGAATATCTTGCACATGAATAGAAGGGCTCGGAACTAGGACGACCCCTTCGGTCAGCCATGACAAGTGGTGCAGGGTCACGGTCCTGATGAGTGGTCCGAGTAGTGGGAGGTCCCAGGAAGGACAACGATGAAACAGGAAGCTGTGTCAAGCTGCCACAGACTGATGAGTTGTGAACCAGACCAAGATTGTGTTAAGGCAACAGCTGGTTGTACAGGGGATTCCCAGGACACAATCTCCTGAGCAGATGATTCAGCTGTGGCCTGTGGTGTTGGTAACTCAGAAGGGATGGAGCGACTGGTCTGAGGTGGAGCTGCGGCTCGTGGCGTGTGAGAGTCAGAAGGGATCTGTGACAGGACCGGGATGCCGATGTCCAGTGGCCATATGGAGACCATCGGGTCTTGGACGTTGTCCTGTACAACAGCGAGATCCTGGTGGAGAAGTTTGGTCTGGTCCAGCAAACATGGCCGCGGTTCTTTGTAGGGCCAGTGGGCCGTTTGACCTTACTCCAAAAGGTGGATGGCGAAGATATAGTCGAAGAGGAAGATTGGTCGGTCAGGTGGCATCCGGACAGGGAAGAGGCCCATGGCATTGGGACTGAATGGGCTGAAGATTGCTTGTTGGCTGTGAAAGGGTGTATCTTGGATGGAAGCATGTTGATGAAGGGAGGTTGCTGGTAGGCGACAGCTGGCTAGGGTGCAAGCAGGTCCTCTGCTTGTGGATGGTTGCTTCTTGTCGGTACGGAAGGGCCTGATAGTGAGGGCGAACCTGTAGTGGTCGTGGTCGTCCGTCCAGTCGTGTGCATTGAGCGCAAGGCGAGAAGAACACAAAGCCCAGAGAACGAGTGGGTCGGAGGAGATCCTGGGAGTCGCTGTGATGGTGAAGACAATGCTGGAATGGATGGTCCAGGCACCAGCCTGAGTCACAAACGACCTATAGTTGTAACTGGAAGGTCAGTATTCCCGGCGACGGGTGGAAGAACGAAAAGCGTGCAGACCATAGGAGGGAAGACCATCAGACGAACGAATCATCAAAATGGAATAAAGATGCCGTGAGAAATCTTCTAAAACAAGCACAAGAAGGGTTGTCGAGTCATCGAAGAAGAAGAGGGGACGTCAGGTAAGGCCAGCGACGGAACAAGACTTCGGTCCCATCGTACATACCCAGTCTACTGCACGTAGCGGTCGCTGCAAGCCCTGAACAAATTCAAGCACTTTCGAGGACGTAGCTAACAATTTCAAGGAATTCAAGGCCTTGAATTTTTTTATTAACAAACTCAAGCACTTTCCAGGACGTAGCTAACAATTTCGAGGAATTCAAGGCCTTGCACTTTTTATTAACAAATTCAGGCACTGTCAAGGTCTTCAAGCACCTTTTGCGAACCATGCAAAGAGTAGCCTTTACAGATAAATACAGTCCTGGCTTTACGTGGAAAACAATATACGGCCGCTACACTAGGCGCACAAATACAAGCATACAGTTCTCAGGGCTGCAACATTCCAGGGTGTATGGATTCACCGGTACGCTATAACTCCAAGTCAAGCATTACACTCCACAACTAAGTTAATTTTTCAAAACATTTTCCGACTATTCCCAGATGCCTGATTCCTTTACAATTTCGCTGGTTTCGTAAGTTTCCGTGCAATGCTCCAAAAACCCTACCGGTTAAAAATCTAGACACACGCTAGTCTGTCACTCCAAGTTAGGTTAAAAGGGTTAAAGGGTTTAACGAGCGTTAACCACTCCTGGTCATCTGCCCGAAGCCCTAAGGCCCTATGTCTGCAACAGCCAGCCAAGTTAGGTAACAAACATCACAACAAACATCACATCAGTTTAATTGTCGAGGTTGTAAACCATTGTAGCGCGGCGCCATAGCGTCAGTGTCTTATATTCTGAATCATATTTAGGAACATTTCAGGTAGTTGGGGAAAAATAATAATGCGGTACAAAAGCTTAAATTGTGTTGAAATCGAGAGCAATGACCCACCTGACAAAAATTAACTCGTGTAGGAATGCCAGCTAAGCTGCTTCCAATGCAAAATCTGACCCTCAATAACGTGGAAAATGTGTTACTACCTAGCTAGCTAGTCCGCTCATCCCCATGTTAAATCCCATAGGGTGATTATTCATCGATTCCGAGATAACGGAAAGACTTAGCTATGAAATTGGACGAATGGGTGCACTACAATACAAACTGCGTACCTTTTATGGTTTGGAGCCTGGGGGTGTAACGGGGGTGACGTGGGAGGGCGCGTAAGTGCGAAAATATTGTTATAACCATTGTTAGTATTGTCGGCATCGTCTCTCATTGGACGGCCAAAGTTCGGACAATGAGAACGTGTACACTGACGTGCGTGCCTAGACACACACTAGTGTATCACGATAAATCTAAACAACGTTGCAAAGTAATTGTATTCACGTCCACTTCACGAAAAATAAACCATCTGTAAAAACAAAGCAAAGTAAACAAAGCCAAAAACTAGTAAAGAGGCCACCAAGTTGAGAGTGGTTCGGCCCTTCAAAGGAGTGAGATCAACAAACCAAAACTAACTAAATAAAACAAATTACAACAAAATTAAAACCAAACCAAAAACCTGTAAAGAGGTGACTAAGTTCAGAATGGTACGGCCTGTAGGCAAAAAATAGTAGCAAATTGTAGAAAACCAGTTTCTTGTTGACGTGGCATTTTATTACACATCTGCACGGTAGTGGAGTTGAGTTAAAACACATTAAAAGAAAAAAAATTAGTGATATCATATCAAAACCCAAAACTGGTAAACGGGGCCGCCAAGTTCCGAATGGTTCGGCCCTCCAAAGGAGTGATATCAACACACCAAAACATTCGCCAACTTAATCACACCGAATAATACTTTGGATGAAAGTAGCAATGTTGTAGTTTTTAATTAACCTTCGAACTATTAAGCGGTGCGATTAACTTGGCGAATGTTTTGGTGTGTTGATATCACTTCTTTGAAGTTAGGGCCGAACCATTCGGAGCTTGGCGGCCCCTTTTACCAGTTTTAGTTTTTGGTATGATTTAAATATCCATACGACCCCTAAGAAAATTAATGAGTAAATCCATGTAGTCCAATTTTGGCTAAATGTTGTTGCTTCGGAGTACAGTAGTATTCCCCCCCCCCCTCCCCATGAATGAAATATTATTATTATTTTTTTTTGGGGGGGGGGGGGGTGGTAGCGGGGGAACAATTTGAGTACAGATTTTTTCCTACTTTTTGTGCGTCTATTTTGTTTAATATTTTTCTTACCAATCTTCCTCCCCCCCCCTCAGAAAAAAAAACAAATCCCCCGAAAACACACAAAAAAAAAAGATTCTGAGTTGGAAACCGGGGGTGAAATGATAATAATAATAAAGGTCTTCGTATTTTTTCAGACAAAATCGGGATGCAGGTTGGAAATACCCTCGCTATGCCATACCCGCTCGCCAATATTTTTTTTTGTTTTACACGGAGCTTCCAGATCCGAAACGTCTCTGTACGGAACACGGGCGTCAGCCGGATTACGTTCTTGGCCAACTGGGTTTTTGTTGGACGGACAGGTTTTTGGTTGCGGGTTTCTGAAATGATATGTTTAGCCGAAGTGAGCACAACAGCGCGACCGAGCCACGTAATTGGTAAAAGTACAAAAAGCTGAAAATCATCATTTTTGGGGGGGAATCAGTGTATCTGTGTAAAAAAAAAAAAATGTGCTACCGCGGCTCTTACTTATTCCCACTTCGAGCACTGTGGAGGCGGGAAGAGCAAAGATGACGGACAAAAGAAAAAAGAAAAACTTTTTTGCGGCTCAATACCAAGAGAGATACAGCTACCACTCACCACCAGGTACAATTTGTACCGCTATTGACAAACTCCCACCAGTCTGACTGAAGAGACAGGCTGACAGAAACGAAAGGGTTCTCCATCTTTGTTCTCCCTCCTTTTCCCTCCCATATCCCTATACAGTTTCTATTGATGACGGCAAGTACAAGTGGCGAAAATGGTTGGAGTTTTTATGTGTAATGTGTTCAAGCGAAGCTGAAGGACTCGACCCTTTCAATTTGACCACAAGTTAGTTTATTATTAATCTGAAAAGTGATTTGTTATTTTAACCAGGAGGAAATGAAACGGAAATGAACTGCGTATGCTTTATTAATTTCCTCCTGTTTTAACCCATTAACAGCCACATTAAATACCAGTTTTAAAGAAGCGGCTACAGCGACTACCTACTCGACACCAGTCTTCTGTACATTTCCGCCACTACCAGTGGTGAGGTGCACACCTCTATCACGCATTGCAACAGCTATCTCTATTATCTAATCTAAAAGCCGTAACAATCAGAATTAGGCTGCCGGTTAGAAATGTGTTAGCTTTTAAGCTTATTTTACATTTTAGGCGTATATTTTACATTTTAGGCGTAATTTTTACCTGCAGGTTTAATTTCGCAAGTAGTAGCTAACGGAGATTTCGATTGTATAGCAAGCCTATTCATTTTTGCAACACGGTGAGCCTCCAAACACAGCGTTACCATGTTACAACATAACGCGTAATGTAGCCTATATATATAGATCAGTGGTAGTATAGGGAAGTGACGGGAAAGACGCCATTAATGAAGCCAGCGGAAACTCGTAGCAACTTGATGTTGCCGTGGTAACGTGATTTTAGGCCTAATTTTCAATTTTAGGCCTAATTATTTTAACTACAGTTTTAATTTCGTAAGTAGCAGATAGGCCTAATGGAGAATTTGGTTCGACGGTAAGCCTATGCATTCATGCAATAATGCGGCGAGACTCTTGTAAACGAAGCTAAAATCCTTTTGTTTTTACGGCTGCATGTTATCGTTAGGATTTCAATTCGAATATCAAATGTTATTATTTAACTAGTTGTGCCCGTGCGCATACTGCGCAACACCCCCCCCCCCTACCCACCACCAGCACGTCCTTGCTCCCCCTTCCCTAGCCGCACCCCGCTGCCTCCCGTTCCTGTTCTCTTCGCCTCCCTCTGGCACCTCAGGTGTTTGGTGTTTGGTTTTAAATTTATCAAACCGAAGACCGAACATGGCACCCACATATCCCCTCCCCCCACAATTACTTTAACCCCCCACACTCCTGCCCCCTCCCGGATACGCATACGTGTCCCCCCCATACACACTTGCTGCCCCCCCCCCTCCCCGAAAATGTCGCCCCGTGACATTCCCCCTTTGGTGCAGCCTCAGAAAAGTCGCTGGCGTGTGTTTGACTGAAGGCTAAAAAAAACCCTATCACTGAGAAATCCAGCTTTCAGTAAGTAAGTAATCCCATGTTTAAGTTAATCCTAAGAAACATTTCACTTCGGTACCGTGCATTGCCCCCCACACACACTTGACCTGGACCCCTCTCCCCCACCCCCCGAAAACGCCGCTCCGTGACATTTCCCATTTGGTGCAGCCCCGGAAAAGTCGCATGCGTATCTTTCAAAGGGTTTCAAAGGGTTTAACGAGCGTTAACCACTCCTGGTTATTTGCCCGAAGCCCTAGAGCTAACAAAAAGCCCTATCACTGAGAAATCCAGCATTCAGAAAGCAAGTAACCCTATGTTTAAGTTAGTCCTTTGAAACAATTCACGTCGGTACCGTGCATTGCGAAATTGTTGCAAGCAACGATTGTTGCTGCCCACTTAAAAAAAATTATCTCCTTTCTGGAAGTGAGCATTTAGGTAATAAATGCGCCCTTCCATCGTATCAGGCTGCCAATTTCGAGGCCCTCTCGAAATTAAGAACCAATCGTCGTTTGGTTTAAAGTTGTTTGGTTTAGTAGACACGTATTGTTTTTTTTTGCTCAACGCCGATTGGCACATTTCACGCGACTAAAACTTTGTTGCCGCTTTGGCACTACAACAATCGCCAAAATATGATCCAAAAAACAGTGCGGCAGGTCTGGTAAGTGGCGCCATCTCTTCGAAGACTTTGTTATAACCCGAACTTGTAGTCCCAGGACGTCAACAGACGGCGCCATGGCAGGTTTGGTAAGTGGCGCCATCTGTTCGAAGACGTTGGAAAAGTGTCCCAACCAGAATTTGAAGGCGAATCCCGTCAACTGATGGCACTACAGGGTGAGGTACTTGATTGTACGACGGAATGGCGAGACTGGTGCACTCGGCCGCTGCAAGCCTGTTATATATGTAGATTTAACGTCTAAGAACCCTATTAGCTACAAGGTAGTAACGATGTTTTAATTTTCCATGAAATCATGATTGAAGTCTTCTCTCCAGCAAAACTGAAACTGTTAATTTCTCCGTTTCTATTCAATATATTTCGACCATACGTGGCGAGATAGTAGCTAGCAACTTTTCCAAACTTTTCACCAACTTTTATGCAATTCCGTCCAAGAGTAAACATAGGAAGCCACACGTAAATTTGAAAACTGTTCACTTCTTGTTGTTGTTCTGGTGCTTGTTGTTGTTGTTCTTGTTCTTGGCTGACACGGTTTCAGAAAAAAACTACTGCACCTACCTAAAATCTGAAACATGATCTGAGCCAGAAATTTCCCTGGGCTTCAACCTTACAGGGACCACTTTTTCGATTGGTCGATCCATTACGGCGTTACGGGACCCTAAACGATCATTTTGATTGCTTTACATTGTTTTAACCATTGTATTTAGGGAACAATGCCATCAGCAAACTCCTGATTATTCGTTCACGTGTTGTGTTTTTGCTAAAAAGTTGATTAGTGAACCGGTAAAATGAAGTAAACCCTCGTTAAACCCTTTGAAACCCTTTGAAAGAATCAGTGTTTCAACTAAACGCATATATTTTTAAACCACACTAAGTTGCGTTGTTAATTTCGAGGCCTCGAAATTGGCAGCTAACAACGATAGAATTGCGTATTTATCTCCTTTTTCCAGTCCACAACTCACTCTCTAACATCCTTGAACTCCCTCATAGGCAAAATGGATTCAATGGCCGACCTACTTTCCTACGGGCGCTGGATGACTCGGCCGCTCCACCACTTCCGCATCGACCATTGGAGCAACCACCTTCCATCATCAGAGATACAGATGCCATCCGACCCCCACTTCCCAGGGGAATGTCTTCACTGGTGGATGAACGCCGCAAACCTGTCCAGGACTATGCCTCTCCACGAACCTCCTCCCGATCTTCTTCTTCTAACCTATGCATCCCAACGGGATGGGGAGCCCACATAATAGACAACGAGGTAAAAGGGACCTGGCCTTCCAACACGACTGAGTACATCAACATCCTCGAACTGAAAGCAATCCACAATGCTCTTCTCCACTTTCGTCACCTTATAACAGGCAAGATCGTCCAAGTCCAAGCCAACAACACCACCGCAGTCGCCTACATACGGAGAGAAGGAGGAACACGTTCTCAGACCCTTCATCAGATCACCTCCGAAATATTCAGCCTATGCTTGGAACTCAACACAACTCTCCAACCGCTCCACATTCCGGGCAACCGCAACGTGATAGCAGATGCACTATCTCGGAAGAAACCACCATCAGGAGAATGGTCCCTCAAAACATCAATTTGCGAATCTCTCTTCATCATCTGGGGGAAACCCATGATCGACCTCTTCGCCACGAGACACAATGCCAAACTTCCCCACTTCGTAAGCCCAATTCCGGACAAACTGGCATGTGCAGTGGATGCTCTGACCTTTCCATGGGACAACATCTACGCTTACCTGTTCCCGCCATTCAAGCTTCTCCCTACCGTTCTGACGAAAATTGAACAAATCCAAGGATTATTTCTCCTCCGAAACTGGCCGGCAGCCTCCTGGTTCCCTCGCCTACTCAACCTTCTCGTAGAAGCACCAAGAGAACTACCAAACCCTCCGGATTTCTTAACCCAACAGAAGGGAACCAAGTTCCACCCGAACTCCAGCACCTTACATCTGCACGGGAGGCTACTATCATCCAACTCATCAAGGAGGCTGGAATTTTTGAAGAACAAGCCACTCGTATTGTTAGTAAAGCCCTACGGGACTCCAACAAAATGTATAACAGCCACTGGCAACGATGGTTTCATTGGTGTAAGCCGAAAAAGGTTAATCCAATCAGTCCCCCTATTCAAGACCTCCTACTTTTCTTCACTAATTTCTTCAAGGACAAGCTAAAAGGCTCAACCATTCTGGTCTACCGCTCCATCCTAAACACTGTCTTCAAGGCTGCCGGAAACAGACACCTCCTCGAAGATTACCGCATTACATCTCTTTTAAAATCATTCGAAATAGAAAGACCATCAATCCATCATGAATTCCCGAAATGGGACCTTCCCCTAGTCTTGGACTCTCTGACCAAAGATCCATACTGGACTGCACTGTGACTGAGGTTGGCGCTAATGACCAAGTTGTCGACGCGCCATTAAGCCTTAATTCCCCCCCCCCCATACGAACCCATCCAAACCTGTCACATCAACCACCTCACAAGAAAGACAGTTTTTCTCACATCTCTGGCAGCAAGCCTCCGCAGCAGGGATATGTAAGCACTATCGAACGACCCTGCTCACTGCTTCTTTTTCGACAATAGCAAATTCATCCATCTGAGGCCCCGACCTGATTTTCGAGCCAAAACTCAGAAACCATGTGAACCATCCAAACCCATCATCATCCCGGCTCTCACAAACATCTACGATGATGAACCTGAGCGAACTCTATGTCCCGTCCGTGCATTAAGAAACTACATTAAACGCACAAGTGACCCCGAATGTCGAAGAGGTTGCACTCAGCTCTTTCTTCCCTTCACCAAAGGAACAAATGTAACATCTGCTGCAATGATCGCCAATTGGATCAAAACTGTCATCAACAGGGCATATGACGATGCGAACATCAGCAGCACCGACAGCAACATCAAGGCAACTGCACACGAACACCGGGCACTTTCAACTTCATGGGCTTTTCACAATCAAGTCTCCATCGCTGAAATTCTACAAGCCACATCATAGAGAAGCCAAACTCTCTTCACAAGTCATTATCTCAGAGACATGTCAAGCCAGCAAGATGGGCTATATCGTCTGGGATCAATCGTAACAGCCAGATGCATAGTCCAACCCCCTTAAGCACTAATACAGAAACGAAGACCTCCAGAAGAAGGAAGCAAAACCTCCCGCTTCAAGACCTCCAGAAGACGGAAGCAAAAAGCTAAAACACAAAACGGCCCTTTTCAGGGCCACCAAATCCTACGAAAGAGATCCAAATTCCTGTTTCTGTTTTGTTTTCAATAAAGTGCGAAGTTTTGTTAAACTTTTTGGGGGAAGCCAGTTCGCAACCCGGGGTAACTCGCCATGATGGTGCCCGCCACCTATATTGACGAGGTCTGACTGTAAATGCAATTTAATTTACAGGTAGTATAAATTTTCTACCGACGATTAGAAACCTAAATTTTGGGGGGGTTAAAATTGGTTTCTATCGTTTAATACGAAAATTTACACTACCTGTAAATACCCACCCTACCTCCCCTCTTGAGCCACCATCATGGTTGACATATCGAGAGGAAAAGAGATGGCCGCCTGGGGCGAGCTGTCTGCTTTTATAGGAGGACTGCGCATGGTGACGCATGCGCAGTGGGGTTGCGCACTGGCCGGATCAGGAGAGCGAAAAACCTCAAATCATAAAGAGCACTCAGGAACTGAATGCAATTTAATTTGTATATAAAATACGCTATTCGCTTGAGTCTCGTAGGTTTTTAGGTGTATTTCGAAGAGTCAGGAGGCTAGTTTTCGTTCCTACCGTCGGAACGAAAGAGGGTTGGGCTATTCCTCCGTGGGTGGGGGTGTAGCATAGTATGCGAGGTTTTTTTTTCCGTGTTAGGCTAGAAAGAAATGTGTCGCAGGTAGTAAATGTGCCTGTTTATGCTGGTTGCATTTGGGTTGTGTGTGGTAATTTTAAAAAGTCGGGTCATATGTCACATGGTGGAGCAGGGGTTGTGTAGACCCTCGTAAAAAGTGTTAGATTATGAAAAAAGTGTGGGTTATCAAAATTAACCCACTGTGACGTGTGTGGGTTTTCACATTAACCGTATATAACGACTACACTTTTAGCATGGGGATGTATTAGCGTGACGTCACCACCGTGCATTAATTAATTTTAATTTTTACTGCATTAGACTTTTAGGTTTTTAATCTCATAATAATTCTTAGCAAACTATTAAAATTAGTACTGCGCACACACAGATAAAACCTCAAGGTCATTGTAGGCGCGCAAAGGATCATATAGGAACGGGTCGTTCTTAAATATAGTTAACAATATTCAACAGAAAATCTAGATGCCACATTTTTAAACGGATTTTTAGCAAGGGAAAGACTAACGGTAAGTAAATAGACCTTTGGGGCCGTACTTAATGTGGAGGATCGAGAAAAATGGCGCTGGGAGGTATATCCCTTTAACCTAAATACACACAGTATCCTGTTACATATGCACGTTGCACGTAACCTGTATCCTGTTATATATGCACGTGCGTAGGTTCGAGATGTTTTGTGACATGCATATGGGCGGATTGAAAGGGAAATGAGGTGACGCGAATGATATACATGACAGCGAGACTGAATTTACCATACCATGTCTGGCCACGGACGAATACATTTGAATTAATATAAAAGGGTTGAGGTGCGAGGTTTACATATCGAGGCCACACACGGTTTCTACGGACGAATACATTCGCATTAATATAAAAGGGTTGAGGTGTGCGGTTTACATGTCGAGGCCACACGTGGTTACTTGTTTACAGGATGTGTCTGGTTTAGATTAACGGTTTTAATCTAATCATTTTTATTATTTTGTTGCGTGTGTAAACGTTTTGATTTGGTTATAACGATTTACCGTCCAATTTTACAGCTCTAGTGAGTTTGAAAAGTATAAGTTTAACTTTAAGTCAGTAAAAAGGCGGATAGAATGGCTTTACGAATGAAAGAGGGTGCTGAACCAAAGTTAACACGATGGCGCCTAACCCTCCCCCCTCCCCTCCCCTCCCCAAAAACATTTTCAAGTGCGCCTTGAAACAAGGACCCACATACTACCACACTACTATCAGCGCCGTATTATGCCTCGTAGAGGCCTGATGTTTAAGATTAGTTGAGTGTGGCACAAGCCGCGCTGTATTCACTTATTTCTGATCCCCCCCCCCCTGGGTGCTGCAAAAAAAAAGGCGAAAACAATATTTTTTTTAGATACTGAAATTTCTTTGATGCGCTTTTTCAGTAACAGTCACATTTAAAACAAATTTTTAAACGGTACCTTATCTTATTTTCGCCCTGCCCTTGAGACCCTTTTTCAGCCTGAGGTCCGGACCCAAAGTGCCCCCCTTAATCCGGCCCCTATTACTATCATACAAACACACTCACTTGAAACAAGTGAGACTGACAGCCTCCAGTGCAGCCTCCAAAGTAGCTTCCCCTTCCCCCAAGATCGGCCGTTAAAGGGACACCCGGCCTGCCTTATAACAGCCACGAGCAGATCGACATCCGCCTATTTACAGCGCCAAGGTCGGATGGGATGGTAGCTGCTGTCTCCGTTGGCTTTGGGAATATATGCACGAAACAGCATCAAGTTAAAGATTGTGTCATCACAAAACGGAATGATTCTCGTATTTTAACATCACAATTTATAATTTTCAAGGCTAGTGTTTTATAATTTTGCTTCGGCGATCTATTGGAATAATTAATTTTAATTTTTACCGCATTAGTCTTTTTGATTTTTGATCGCATGGTTAATTACTAGAAAATTAGTACATGCACACACAGATATGAAACGTCATGATTATTGTAAGCACGCAAAGCATCATATACTGCGGGACGCAGTAAATAAAGTTAACAATCATTCAACAGAAAATCTCCTAGACGCCACATTTTAAAACGGATTTTTACAAAGGGATTGACTAACGGTAAGGAAATAGACCTTTGGGGCCATACTTGATGTAGAGGATCGAGAAAAATGGCTTTGGGAGGAATGTACTTTTAAGAGTGAGAAATTGGAAAAATAGACAAATAAGATATTTACTGCAACTGGAAAAAAAAATTAACATGATTCAAACGTTTCGAAGTAACTAAAATTGCTGAAATTAGTTGTTTATTCCCAAAATGTGATCCCTGAATGTGATTCCCCTGAATGTGATTCCCTGAATGTGATTCCCCTGAATGTGATTCCCTGAATGTGATCTTTTCTTTCCTTGAAGGGAGTGAAATCCGCCTTCTTAATATGTCTTTTGTTTGCTACTTCTATAAACCTACAATACTTCTAGAGTATAATTGATACAGCCGTGATTCTCAAAAAAAGACATCTTTGCCAAAACACTTCTATAAAACTTTAACTTCTAGTATTATCAAGACACACGCTAGTGTGTCGCCCGCCAAGTTAAACGATAATATCCAGATAATACATACATACATATATATATATATATATATATATATATATATATATATATATGAGCATGGCAACCACTAGACACACTATGTCTTCAGCTAAGGGAGATTGGCTGTTCCCAGGCAAGTGAGGATAAATAACTATGCGACAGAAAAGGCTGAAACTTGTTTAATCGGGAGACTTTGGTCGCCAGACAACATAAAATTCACTAATAAGGAAACAGCTTACCGTTTTCTTGTTGAAAAAACGACGTGAATAACGTTGATATTTGCCTAATCAAGACACACGCTAGTGTGTCGCCCGCCAAGATAAAACGATAACATCCAGATAAAATATATATATATGAGCATGGCGACCACTAGACACGTTGTGTCTTTACAGCAAAGGCAGTTAGGCTGTGTTCAGCCATCTGAGGATAAATAACAACGCGACAGAAAAGGCTCTGAAACTTGTTTGGTCGGGAGACTTTGGTCGCCTGACAACATAAAAGTCACTGTTAGTGACACAGATTAATGTTTTGCTGTTAAAAACGACGTGAATAACGTTGATATTTGCCTATTACTAACTACTACTGGTAACGCTTGTTAGTATCACGAAAATAAATTCTTCCATGCGGTGAATAAAGCTGGTTCTTAGCTCATTTTACAGGTATTGGTCTGGAGATGTGCCCTTTTCATGTGGACCTTTCCAATTGGTCAAGTGGTTCAGGGGTTAGGGAGCTCCAAACGACCAAATTGATTGTTTGACATTGCTTTAGACATTGTTATTATGCAACAATGCCAAACTGAACATTAAGTAAATCCGTGCATTTGCAAGGAGATACTTCAGTACATATAAGAAATACTAATCATTTGAAAAAAATGATGACTGCTGTCCTCAAAATCTAACGAAAGCCAACTAAAAAAAATGAAATGGCCCAGAAAACTAGACTGGTGTTTCCATCTCATAAATGCTTAGAAAAAAAATGGATATCATCAATTTGGACCAAAAATATCTGATATCTACCCCAAAACAAAACTTCTTAAGGATTCCCGCCAAGCTCTTCGGCCGTGTGAAGTCGTGATATCAAACGCCAAGCTCTTTCGCCAAGCCAATACCACCGACTAAGATTCTAAACGCTAAAAGAAATAATTGAAAATTGGGTTGATTGTTTCGCTTCATTTCGCTTTGATTGCGTTGATTGTTTTGCTTCGTTTCGCTTTGGTTGGGTTGATTGTTTCGCTTCGTTTCGCTTTGGTTGGGTTGATTGTTTCGCTTCGTTTCGCCTTGGTTGGGTTGATTGTTTCGCTTCGT
>JAHWFP010003075.1:0-52138 GCA_023313725.1 Lithobius niger
AGAGGTCTAGTACACTTTGGTTACTAGAGGTCTAGTACACCTTGGTTGCTAGAGGTCTAGTACACCTTGGTTCTAGAGGTCTAGTACACCTTGGTTACTGGAGGTCTAGTACAGTTTGGTTACTAGAGTTCTAGTACACTTTGGTTACTAGAGATCACAGCACCAAGTGTCACCACTGTTCATACTTAGTTGTTACCCAAAGAAACAATCGTGATCGTATACGGAAACTATGCACTCGCCGGAATCCAGGCATGGGTCTAGAGTGGATGTTACCAAGTCTACACTGCGAAATCCCTCGACATGCAAAGTTTGTGATACATACTTGACCAAGACCTTACCTAAGAAAAAGTGTGGATACTGGAAATTCCGAACTGATATGACCTTCCTCTTTTCCCGAACCAAAAGAAATCGCAGATGAACGTAAGACTCAAGACTCAAAATTGTTGTTAATTTTAGTAAAGGGGAGCACAAGGTGAGGAAGGGTTACAGTGTTATTCAGGTTCGTCTAGGCTTTGTCATCGCCTCTCATTTTGACTTGTTGTAGACCAGGAGTCTGCAATTAACAATTAGGGTCATCACTATGGAATTCCAGTAGTTTTTTTGACGTCACACTATATACTGGAAGCTACGGAATTCTAGAGTGATTACCTTAATTGATCCTGGTCTACAACGAGTCAAAATTAGACACGATGGCGAAGCCCAGGACTAATCTAAATCCCACTGTAAAGTGGCAATAACCAACGTAAGTAATCCAAGAAATGGTAAACAGTTGGAATGTTTGGAATTTGCTGGAAAACGAATAGCCGTCCTGTTATAGCTGACGTCTTGGTAAATAAAAAAATCCAACATTGTGGTCTTATTTGCGTTACTACCCAGCTGCTGATTATAATGCATTACAGGCTAAATTGACAAGTGAAAATAAATAGACATAATATTTCTAGTGTATGATTTTTGCTATTAGCTAATTTCCAATTTTCCTTAAAATTGACAAGTGGGCATGAGGATTGGAGGGTGGGGGGCAAAGCCTAGTTTGCCATTACTGTTATGGTTATAATCGTATTGCAAAATTGAGAGAATGTGTGTAACGATGCCCATTGGACGAGATTTCCTTTTAACATAGGCCCAGCTGTTTTAGTAACGAGTTGTAATGAATGACCAAGAGTGCACCTTGCATGCATCTCAGGCAGGCGTGCGAGGTCATGACTTAAACACTCGATGATAACATCAAGTAATTCTATGAGTGGCCCGAGTCTATAAGTCTGAATAAAATAACAAAATGCTCTTTCATAGAACCATACTCACCTGAAAGCACTTCAACGTAGGGCAGTTGTGATTACAAGTTTAAAGGGTCTTAGTCAGGATCCCATAAATGTTGTTGGTTAATAACCGCAAGGTTGAACATCTTTCTACTAAGTAAACAATCTGAGGATGAGAAAGACATAAGTTAGGTGATACACAAATCCAAGGATTAATTAAATACTCCTGAAATGCTCGTGAAAATGCATGTTCAGAAAACTTGTCATCATAATGCTGAAGCGCTGAATATTGGGAGATTGGAGATGAAGCCTTTCTAAGGTTTTCCCTTGGTAAGCGAGAGTGAGAGCAGATAAATGAATCCTTGGTGGTCTTCTCCGCTAATTTCGAGATCGTCAACTGTTCGGTTACAATTTAGCAATGGAAACAGTCGTTAATAATATAATAATAATAATAATAATAATAATAATAAAACACTTTAACCATCATGAAAAGATGGTATGGACTACAGAAGGACAATAAGCCAGCTAACACCGTTCCAGCACAATTTTAAATTAATATTGTCGTTTCAAGAACTGTAAAAGAGGGACTTTGTCAAGGGGTAATTTAAAAGCTCCCACTGAGACTGCAGCAACGGCACCATCAGGAAGCGAGTTCGAAGGTGCTACCACCCTCAATCCAAAAAAAATTTCGTCTGTTTTCAAGTATAAGTGTGTGGACTCGTAGCTTGAATGGATGAATACGAGTTGAATGGTAAGTACTGAATTAAAAAAGAGGTAAGTCCATCAAAAAAAGACCGTGAACAATCTTGTACGTAAGTATTAAGTCTGACTTCAGTCTCCAAAGTTCAAGTGGCTATAGACCTGCCCTCCGCAAATGATCTCCAGGAGAAAGATTTCAAATTCCCAACAGGCTACGTGTGAAACTGCATTGGACCAATTCCAGGAGGTCTATGTCCTGCAGCAGATGTGGCTACCAGGCCGGGCTTGGTCGTTGTTGAACAGATAGAGAGGTTCCTTCATGTTAGGGATTTCTACCTTAATCCTGAGTGGGTTTCACTTCTTCTGATCACGGTTCAGCTGATTTGCATACTGATGAGAGAGGGTGTCCATTTTGGAAAAAACGAGTCTCGCTTTCAGCGAGGAGAGAAAAACAAGTCATCGTCTGATCGATCCATCCCTAGTAATATTTTTTTGGTGTTTTGGTGTTCATAAGCAAAAATGGGCAGTGGTCACTATTGTGATCTGTTAACCTTCTACAAGGTGGTGCCACTTTTTGACCATGTGGACAGCCCATTGTGTAACAAGATTATGTGCTTGACAGCTTGCGGGAAGTCACGTAGATAGTTACCAAGCAATCATCCTTACAAACGTCTGGGTCAAAATCAAGAGAACCCCAGAGCCAGGTACGTCACATAAAATGGTCCATGGCTAGGTAGGGCCAGGGTGCGAGAGAACCGGTGCCTTCAACAAAGCATTTTTTATGTCGTTGAACGCTTCGTCCTCTTGGCACCCTCTAATAAATTCTTGATGATCTTTTCTCAATAGGTCCATGGATGCTGAGCAAAGGTAAGTATACTGATACAAACACCTACAAAACCAGCCAGATAAGTGCTAATGACCTAGTTGTTGACACAAAATGAGGGGGAAAGCCTCAATTCCCTCCCAGCCAGGTAAGCCTACAATTTTTTTTACCTCTTTCACCTTTATAAGGATGTGCCAAGCCTGGATGTTCAGCACTTTCGCAAGGTTGATTTTTACCCCTTAGTCTGTAACGAGGTAGCATGAACTGAAAGTTCCTTGACAGAAAATTCGTTTTTTTTTTTAATTCTCTGGTAAGCCTTCGTAGCCAGTCATCTTGACTGTGGCTTCGAGACCCAGTGGTGTTCCTTCCAGAATCTCGTGACCAGGCCAAAGCTGTCAACATCGTCTGTGGCCCCATATAGCCGGTTGGATTCAATGGCATTCGACAAGGCATAACAGAAATTGGCGATGAAATTTCTTAAACTGGCCATGGCACGACAAGCAAGATACTGGCAATTGTGGGCAATGAAGTAAGCGACATTTTCACTATTAAAGTTTAGCGGCACGTCTAAATATATGTCGCTCATTCGATCAAAATTTACATTGATGGTACCGTTCAATTAACGAGTCAATGAGTGATAGTGAAAAATTATTCAGACACTTCCAGAAATATGTTTGCGTTTGCCCTTCGTAGGGGTCAGGAACACTGGAGAACAGTGCTCAAACCCGGAAACAATGATCCTTTGTGCAAGCATGTTTTGCACACGTTCATCAACATGTTTCTACCTCAACCAACTTTAGGGGCAAGAATTTTGGGGAATTGGAAGAGCACGACGACTGTCAATGTGCATTGGAACAATATTTGAACACAACCGGCCAGGTTTAGTTTAAAAGACAATCCCATAAGAGACAATTGGGCAAAATAATTGTTCTTTCTTCTCAGAATCAAGCACTCAAAGCCATCGACCATCTTGCCAATTTCCTCCGAAGTAGAGTATGACTCTTGGTTATCTGAAGTGACTCCAACAGAAGGCGGGATATAGCTCAGAAGGTTCCTGGAAAAGAATAAAAATAACCTTTTATACGGTGCCCAGTACCAACAGTTACTTTTGAAGTTTAATATCATACAGCCCCAAATTAGGAATTACTGGTTGTATAGCATTTTCCATTCATCTTAACGGTTTTTATTTGAAATTCAACGATAATAAAGCCTGGACAAGTCGACCATTCACCATCTGCCAAGCATACTTTATACTCCCTTCTATGATACTTGAAACCTAAGGCAATAAGATCTATCTTTAATCCAATATGCGCTAAGCCTAAAGGTAATTCCCTATCGGCCAAGGCGTCAGCAATTTTGTCCCCTAACCTAATAACAAGACATCCACAAGACGCAGACTGGGGTTCAGTAGAACCACAAACAACAACTGGTAGGTCAAAATAGCTTACTTTTTGTCGGTGTGGTTTTACAAAATTGAAAAACTGGCACCTCTCCCCACCCCTCCTTCCATAGCCCCACCCACATTATTGCTGTAACCAACAACAATAACCCACCGACACATTAATTCAAGATACATGTTAATTGCTCCTGGGCTGGTCAAGTTCAGAATTATAGGAGGGTTAAATTCACAAAGTTGGAATATATTTTTTTTAATAGGAGTTAGGGCGTTTGGCATACGAGTTGTCTACAACCTAATTTAACATGTTCCTTGTTGATCATGGATTGTAGTTGCACCGTAGAAAGTCATGTGGATAATTGTGTAATGTTCCACATGCATACAAAGCCTTGTGGGAATCATCAACGAAAAGCCTGCTTACTGCTGACAGTTGATAGCAAATTAATTGTCTTAGCCAGTAGTCTGTTTGGTTTGGTCATTGAAGCCTTGACGATTTGGTAACTCTTGTATGGGAGGTGGAAACCAAGAGCTATCGTAAATAGCAAAACAGACTTAGTCATATCAGTTCCTAGTGTACACTATTCATGACACAATCCGTTAATGAACAGAGCAGAAGTAATTCACTACAGGATCTGGTCATTGCTAATTAGGCCGATCACTTACGAACAACGGATCGTCAATTTCTTTGTTTAGGGAGGAAATGACGTCAGAATCAATGAAACACAGGAAGCTAGTATCATGCGCAAGTTTTGTATGCAACAAAGTTTCAAGTGCAATGTTACTAGTGCCGCAATTAGGGGTGGTGCAAAGGGTGCAAGGCACTAGGGCCCAGGAGGCAGGGGGCCCAAAATTCACCAGTTGGTGGCCCAAATAAGACCAAATTCAAAACGTTTTGGTTGGGGTTGGTAGTCACTTTGCCCCTAAATTTGTTTACTTGTTGAGGAGGGGTCCTTGAACCCGTCCTTGGGAAAAGCTAGAGCTTTGTGGCACTGATGAAGCTAGTTTATAAATGACGAAAATGATGACTTACTCACATTCAACAAAATACTGAACATTTTCTGTACATTGTATAATTGTATCGAGAAAAGTCGAGTGTTTAACTTTATTCTTGATATTATCTTGATCTTGACACGATCGTTCTTGTTTTTCATCTGGAAACTGCTCATAATTTCTTCATCTTGGCTTAACTTCGTTTTTTTTTTTTATACAAAACAAGAAAAGACAAACTTATTTCTTGCCTTGACGGAAAAACTAGTTTCTACTTTTAATTTTATAGGCCACAACGAGTGCAAAAGCGCGAATGAGGCAAGTTTACGACTCTTGTACCGTCTTAGATGTTTTTAACTGAAAAGCACACAGTATTGTTTTACAAATAGCATGGAAATGGAATTACAAACGTTCAGAAACAAAACAAAATATAATTTGCAGTATTTTATGAATACATGTAGCGACGGAATTGTTAAAATAAAATAGTAAATATCTGTCATTGCTTTTCCTCCAGAATACCGAAAGAAATCCCATGAACCCCGAAACCCATGAATCCCAGGGACCCATCACAAAGCACGTAGTGAGCCTGGGGACTTACTCTTCAAACATGAGATACCTTTGTACATTTTACTTGTAATAATTAAGATCTAATTGTTATTTTCGGAAACTATGTATCATGAGCAGTGTTGCGCAGATTTAAGCATAACCGTAAAACCAATGGAATACGGGATAATTCTTTTTATTGTTACAGTTTTTTGTGTGTGATGTAGGACTGTGTAAAACGGCGGGACTGTGTACGTGGTTGGATGTTGTTGGATTTTGTTGGATTTGTGATGTAAGGAGCTATTTGTAGTTTTTAATTTTGGGATAGAGCGTACGGCCTAGGGCCAAAGCTCTTGACAATAAATTGAATTGAATTGTCCTTCACCTTACATATTACCATATCAGTAAAAAATCTGGACAAATTTGCATACCCAATTGTATTTTATTTCCAGTTATTGGATGCACTAGGAGTTTGAATAAATATTACTGTTTTAATAGTAATTTTTTTTTAAATATATATATTTTATTGTGTTTAATATTTGCGTATAATTTGAATTATATATGATTGTATGACTGGCTTTATAAAAAAAAACTGCGTACAGACATAAGCCTCGAGCTTGTATATTGAGCCAAGAAGTAGAAAAAGCAAGCGGTTTGAAATATTTGCTTTTGAAATATTTGCTTTGGAGCAGTCCTTTGAAATAACTGAAATATTTCACGCTGTCTCCCATTTGACTCTATTCAAATTCAAGATGGCTAGTATTTAGCGTTATATTACTTTTCTATTGCTGCCAACAAACTTATTATTCGCCAGCTTCGCACTTCAGTCCTTACTGCCGCTGTCAGGACATCACTGATCTGTATATCCCCCTTTAGTAATGCCATCATTACGTCAAAGATGAGATGCCATTCTCCTGTCCGTTACACAGACAGACAGCCGGTGGGTCCAAGGGTCCGTCTGTCTCTCCTACCGTCCGCGTTCTTGGTGGCATGAGTGACGTGAGAAGCCACGTGCCGGCGGGGCACGCGCCACCCCAAGGAGCCCAACAGGACAATATGGCGGCGTGCTTGAGCGAAAAGGGAAAAAAGGGATGGCGGTCAATTTCCGCGTTGCACCCTGGGAGATGCTCTTGTTCTATAGTCCGAACCTGAAAGACACGTGATAACAATGGCGGACACAGGATGGACTACAGCACCACATGGTGGCAACACTTGGAGTTGTTGTCGGGAATACATTAGATGAAGTTAGCAATCAAAATCACAACGGAAACATGGAAATAAAATAAAGTGATTAGGTAAAGCCGCATCCATCCTTTTTGTATTAAAGACCCCGGAAGTTTGTTACCTTCCTTCCTATGATGCCTGGTCGTGGCCTAACCGTGTAATGGTGATTGGAATTAAAGGTGCCAGTTCACATTTCGATAGCGCCGCCCATATTCTAAACACAGCATCCACGTTCCAGATTCTCTGTCATCCAATAGGCTGATGTGGGTCACGAGATCTCATTTTAATTATAACATGGTTCGCACAAGTTGCTTCAAGTCCTTGAAAGTGCCTGAATTCGTTAAGTAAAAATTCAATGCCTTGAATTCCTTGAAGGTGTTAACTATAACATTGTTGAAAGTCCTTGAAATTAACATTTTTGTGTGTCGTAATTTAAAATAGTGCCTTATAGCTTTGAGCAAGACAAAGACAAACTTGCAATTTGTTTAACTTTCATGTTTGTCGGAAAATGTTTTTAAGCTTGTCTTTTAAATTTTGTTGCTCTTTCATTAGTTGTTTGGCTATTAAAACGAATCGAGGAGAAAAGGCTCAGAAAATAAAGTAGATGGGAAGAAATCCGCGTAACAAAGCCGAAGGAGCAAAACTTTTCCTGATGAAACACCTTACCCTGCCTGGTGAAATTCAAGCCAAGGAAACTGACCTAACCTACTTATGGCAACACGAAAAAAAAAAGACATTTTCCCCCTCCATCTTTATTTTTTTCTGCCCACGATTAAAACGTTGTTGGCTCTTCCCCGATCAAACTATGCCCTACTGAAACTGAGCAACCTTCTTTGAGTATTGTTATTGATTTATGAAAGTCCTTAAATAAACTGTGTTGGACTAGTAAAATTCCATGATAAATTATATTGGTGTTGGAGAAAAAAGTCCTTAAAGGTGTACGAATTATTCGTGTTGGTCTTGTGCGAACCCTGTTACAAAAACTCGCGGCGCTGCTGCGAGGTGTCGTTCCTATTTTGAATTTACCGCTAATTTCTTTATATTGCCCGAAGATTCTACGGTGCTGCATCTAGGAGTCTAAAAGGTGAAAAGGCGCCTTTAAGGTGCCTTTAGGCTTAATACGAATGGTGGTAGTTTGGGGTGGAGGGGGCGGAGGTTTATTTGAGTATTTTCAAGTTTTTAACCCAAGTTTTACATTTATACGAATTTCTACCAAGAGATGGTGTTGAATAATTGGTTGTTCTCCTTCATAGTTGCACAGCATGTGGGCGGAGGTGACTTGTTGGAACGGCGGGGATCCAATGCCCACCAAACTCCCCCCCCCCCCCAAAAAAAAAATAAAAAAATTCGAGATGCTGAATTTGGAGGCGAAAACGTATCTGTCTCAGATTTAAGAACGAAAGTAAGTCCCGAATTTAAGGACAAATGCAACTCTTAGGACCGAATTTAAGGACAAAATGAACTCTGAGATCCCGAATTTAAAGACAAAAATAACTCTTGGGTCTCGAATTTAAAGACAAAATCAACTCTTAGGTCCCGAATTTAAGACAAAAGCAACTCTTCGATAACGAATTTAAGGACAAAACCAACCCATAGGACTCCATTTTAAAGCAAATCGACTGTAAGCAACTGTAAGATCCAGAATTTAAAGAAAACATCGACTCTTAGGTCCTGAATTCAAGGACAAAAGCTGTTCAAAAGGTATCGAAGGAAGGAAAAATCGAGCCTAAGGTACCGTATGGAATTAAAGGACAAAGACGACTGCAACGTCCCGCATCTGACAACGAAACCGATGAACACGACAAAAGTATTCCTAAGGCTCACGTTTCAAAGAAATAAAAATTAATTAAACTACCATATTATTCTTTGAAAGCTTGTTTTTTTCCCTTTGAAATCTAACATACTATTCTTTGAAGAAGCTCTTTCTTCAATAGCGTCTTTAGTCGTTTGTACACAGGTTTCAAAATTTTCATCGGTTTCACAATTTTTCGCCATTCGGTGCCCCATCTGCTGTGTGCTAATCGGGGAGGGACCGTCAAAACAGAAGAATGGTCCAAAACGAAAATGTTGACTTCCTCCCACTGTAAAGTTGCAGTCACCATTACTAATTCGTAAATATTCGTTCCTTAAAATCACAATAAAAAATGTAATTTATTTAGTTATTTGAAAAAGGACTCTGCCGTCAGAATGCTAGTAGAACGACTAACAACTCAGCTCATTTTACTCTGTTCGTAAAAAATCCTAACAAAATTTTAAAAAGTGAGAAATCTGTGTTTAAATTCCGCTAAATAGTCTCTTCTCAGCAAGGGAATTCAGTCGTTGTTTTTGCGTTTAAAAATTGTCGGATAGGGCCAAGAATTGAGTACACACTAGTGTTCATTGCTGAAATTTCCCGTTCTGGACAAGAACCAATTTGCTTAAAAACATACGTTCAGTAACTCACTTCAGTTTTCGGATTAATATTAATGTTACATTGTTGTCACATCGTGGCTGAGAGGTAGCAGACTTCAGCCTAGTGCTCTGTTGTGGTTCATGAATGGAAAGAGGACCCACCAGTCAATTCTTGCCAGAGTAGTGTGAAAGACTGCTAGCCTTTTTCATGGGTCATGGGATACGTTCTGGACATTACCTCGAATCCCTGAGTTGATCAGAGGAACCCTGTTTGTATTCCCAGGTTTTCCCCTCCCTTCCTCCTTTTTCTAAAGTTCTAACTCGCCATATCGTTAATTCGCTTCGCTCACTCCACTGGTGTCGATCTATGCTTCATCTAATTTCTTTAATACCAAGAGCATAAAAAAATCGCTGTGCTGATTATTTCGACGCAAACTAATTGCAATTATTGCTCACAGTTCGCCCATCACATTCCTCAGCACGACTTAATTTCATCTACGCCATTCATACTTTGAACTGCAATTTTAAAGTTCATAACACGTGTCAACAATGGCTGGCCCTAAAACAAAGCGAATTTTGATTTCCTACTGGTTTTGAGATCCATGTATTGTGATATGTCATGTTTCCATTACTTTGTAGCCTACTGATACAAAACGTGACGTCATAGTTTTATCAGGTAAAGTTTACTTTGGAAGGTAAAAGTTGGTTCAGGTATAATAAACTTTGCATGAACAATCTATGACGTCATAAACCAATGTCAGAAGGATCGAAAAACCTTTTTTTTTTGCGGGTTTATTAGCGCTTTAAGGGTAATCAAATCAGTTACGGCGACAAAAATAGGCCTAACGGAAGCGCAATTTAATTATCTTTCATTTAGTACTACTCCCATCTTGGTAGGTGCCTTGGTTCAAGAGGAATAGAGGTACACGCACGCATATTTTTTATCATTAAAAACTTACGATTTGCTTGTGAGTGTGTTTGTACCTCTACTCCTCTTGAACCAAGGCACATACAAAGATGGGAGTAGGACCAATGAAAGATATAATTTAATTCGGTTAGGCCTATTTTCATCGCTGTAACTTTATATTATGACCCTCAAATACGCGAAAAAGCCTGCAAATATAACGTCAAAGTTTTTTTTTACCCTCATCATGTTTGTTCATGACGTCATAGTTTGTTCATGCACGGGTTAAAATTCGTGACCAACAAACCGTCTTAAAGCTATTTGTTACGTAATAAAATGGTCTGGAAAAGGATGCCCGAAAACACATAACCTAAAAGGACGACGTATTTTAAAACATACCACACAGAGCTCTTAAAATTGGTTTTATATCAACTGACTTGATGCATTGAAAAATCAGACCCATAGACCTGGTTTTAACGATTTTCTGAAGCACGGAGGTGCGTGGATTGAGCGGACAAAGCGAGCGATTTTCACGTAAACTAAACCTTTTCAACATGTGTTTCGCTTTGCTCTATCAATTTTCATCTCTCACCTTCGTAGGGGATTACTTCTGGAGGAGAAGACGTACAAACGTGCAAACAAACAAATGGTATGTTTTGAATGATGTAGGTGAAATGCAGACGTGCCGAGGAACGTGATGAACGAAATGTGATCAACAATATTGCAATTAATTTGCGTCAAAATAATCAGCACAGCGATTTTGTGATGCTCTTGGAATCAAAGAAATATATGAAGCATGGATCGACGCCAATTGAGTGAGCGAAGCGAATTAACGATATGGCTAGTTCGTTTTTAATGATGTAGATAAAGTTTTAAATTGAGCCGGTTCAGCATTCGCTTCGCATGACGTAAGACTTGCAAGAACTTTAATAAAAAACAAAGGGAGGGAACGTAGCGTTTCTAAGGTTAAAGTTGGAGTTGCGCATCCTTACCTCTTGACCATAGTGACGTGGTAGACATTAGCACGTAGGATGAATACCGTAGCGACCAAAATATATTTTTACGTATGGTGTGGTGGGAAATTTCAAATAGTAAAGTTAAAACTTTCCAAAGCGCTTAAATCTAAATCTTCTTACGGTATTAGTCATGACTTCCAACGCGCTCCGTGATAATCCTGTACATTCAGACAGTCCATAAGTCAAAATCCCGTCAGCATATTGTAATTTCCCTTTGATTCTCAGCAACATTGGATAATAACTGTGATAAATACGTCGCCATTTTGGCAGGAGCGCTCCTCCCACTCACCCGTCCTCACCCCCAGTTCCTTGCCCCCTCAGGCCCCATGGAAACGCGTGGGAAATGGGTGTTTATGGGGGAAACAACCCAAAACCAGAGTCCGTGACGTCAGAGGGAATACGACTAGAGATTGATAGGCTTAATCTCGAATATGAAGTTGGCATTCATAGGGTGGCTTTGGGCGTTTGATGTGGCTGAGAGGGAATTCAACGAGGGGGTTTCGGGGGTGATGTCAAAAGTCGGCGCGGGAAAAATGGGCGGATTCGGGGCGGAATTTTGGATACAAAAAAATTTGACCTCAGTAATAATGAACTTGTCACCCAGTTGAGAAACGCATGTTCGCCGTCAAAAAAAAAACGAGTGAAAAATTGGTAAATAGATCAATGGTAAAATTATGGCTCTTTCAACTTGGGGGAACTTAGTGAACGACACTCAGCACACGTTCGTGAAAGAAAGGGGCATCGAACTTTGAAATTTGATAGTGAATGACGGCCAACTGAGAAATTTCGGCGAGCGGTGACTGAAGCTGAAAAATTAATTCAGGAAATATAGGAAGGGTGTAAAAGTTCATGTCGCTTTTTTTTAAATAAATTTATTGAAGCATCAAACCAATGCGTCTAACTAATGCTCGTTTGAAAACAATTTCGTAACTACGATGAGGGATGGTGCCACAGGGGGAATTGGGGGTGGAGGTTAGTCGGAGAAGCCTTGCTTTCCTGTCGAGGAGTAACTGAGATTGTCGTCGGGGGAACAACCGGAAGACGGAGTCTACATGACGACATACAATTCGTACAAATTAGTCCTACTTTTGCTACCTCATCACCTCCATGATTTAAGAGCCGTCTTAGCTAACGCAGAATCGTCAACTAAATATGTGCAAAACAAAACTTGTTAAGGATTCCAGCTAAGTTTTGGTCGTTTGAATTCGTGGTATCGATAAATTTAGCGTAAATCGTGTACAGTGAGTGGATAAAATAAAAATTGATTTGCTGCCTTAGACGGTCAACGCCATGATTTAACAGGCATCTTAGATAGAGACACGTTTTGGATGCCAACACTTGACCAGTTATCTATAATCTAAAACAAAACCCACAAGGGTGAAAGAACCCGCCAAGTTTCAGCCAATCAAAGTAGTGATATCAGAGCCAAAAAGGCTGCCACCAAGTTACTACATTGGTTGCCAAGCTAATCCCACCGAGTATTAGATCAAAGGTTAAATCAAAAACCTGACCATTGCTACTATCGGTAGCAATGGTCAAGTTTTTGATTTTACGTGTGAGGTAATAGTTGGTGGGATTAGCTTGGCAACTAACGTAGTAGTAACTTGGTGGCAGCCTTTTTGGCTCTGATATCACCACTTGGATTTGCTGAAACTTCGCGGGTTCTTTCACCCTTGTGGGTTTCGTTTTAGATATTACTTCATTTGTAGTTTTTTTTTTTTTTTTGTGGCGTCTTATTTTTGCCACTGCCCATTTACCTACTATCTGGCCAAGTTTGGTCGAAAAATATTGAATACGAACGGAGATATTATTTTTTTTTTAGTTTCGCTGGAATGAGGACTTCAATCATATAAAATTATTGAAAGCGTTGCGGCTGATTTCAAAGGGTCAAAGGGTTTTAGCGAGCGTTAACCGCACCCGGTCATCTGCCCGATGAAGCCGTAAGGCCCTATGTCTGCAACACCCGGATGGATTCCAAGGAGGTCATCCAGCCAAGTACCAATCGGGGCCAATGCTGCTTAACTTCGGTGATCTGACGAGAACCGGTGTTTCCAGCACTGCAAGGCCGCAGACAAACTCAAACTGAGGCGGCTGATTTCCATTCAACCATCAACAATAAGCAGCGCAGACTGCGGATTTATTAAGAGCCTAGTAGCCCGAAGCATGCATGCGTGCACGTGCATTTTATCAACAATGTTGTGTCGCCGATTATTTCTGGCAGTCCGTTTGCATTGTTACTCGCTAACAGTAATGCTTATTTTGTTCACCGGTGGCGTTTTCCCGACATACAGAACGATAGCATTACAAAAATGATAGCAATTTTTTTAGTTAATGCCTCCCCAAACGTCACAACTTAAAAGGCACGTATAGGTGTTAAAAGAGTGCTGAATACCAAATTTCATTCGTATCGGTCGCATAATTTATTTTATATGAGCGGAATTAGTCAGTAGTCAGTATTCTATAGTAGTCAGTGATCAGTATGAGTCAGTAACCAGCTGAAATCAGCGATCTTCACGCACTTTTATCACCTTGATACAGTTTGTGTACTTGATTGAAATACAACGATTGCTTGTCAGGGCACAAAGACTGCCCATTTCCTACAATTTTCAAGCTGTTTCGCCGCATAGGTATTTATCCTCATCATCGTGAAATACGCTCAACTCTGGTTTCAGATAAAGTACCAAAGCTAGTTTGAGTTTGAGTTTTCTTTATTGAGCCAAAAGGGTCTTCAAGCCATACTCTCATGCTAAAAACTAAGTTAGACACTAACACATTAACACACATCAAGTACCTGGCCAGCCCGGCCTTCACTAAGGCAAATAATGACAGAATGCGAGAGGGGTGCCGAACCAACGGAGTAGGCCACCAGAGTCACCCAGAGTCAAGATTCAAAACGCCGCGTAGCCCGGCAGAACCCCAAGCCCCAACCCAGGGACCCGACCTAGTGGCCAAGCAACAACAATGCAGGAGTTAAATAATGATTTTCTTGAAGTTACAATGAAGTGTGAAAATGATTGAACTTGGCGGGCGGACCACTAGCGAGGTTCTTGAAAGGAAAAGGCCCGATTTTAAAAGCCCAACGCACAACGCGAAGTTTGTGAGGGGTCACACGGACCCCCAAACAAACAGAGCAACCAGTCAGTAGTCAGAGTCCCGGCCTCTCAACCAAGAGGACGCCAATTCAAATCCAGCCTCTAACCTACACAAGACTTTTAAAAAATTCACCGTGCTTCACAATTGGCCGCGTACCTTCGAGGGCCAACTGTGTGTTGTTGCTGTAGGGTTATAGCCGAAACGACAGCTCAATTTGTACAAAACAAAAATGTTAAGCTTTCCCGCCATGTTTAAAGCCTGATAACATACCTCCATGAAAATCAAGCAAAGATTCAAAATTGAAGACTTCATTGGGGGCTTGATTCGCGCTAGTAGCCTAATTTCTCTTAGCCCATCGCTACCCCAATTTAAAACTAATTTTCAGTTAATTAAGAAACTTCAGCTAAATCATCCGTCGTTTGAAACGTTAAGCAATAATATTTTTCAAAACTAAATTATTCAGTGCTTAACGTTAAAGTAATAATATTTTGAAAAATTAAATTCATCAGTTAATTTAATTTGTAAATAAAATGCATTGTTCAAAAACAGAATTTGGTCACAATTGGGTTTTTACGATCTCTCATGCTGAAGAATGTTTACGAAGAACATCCGAAATTTGTTCTTAACAAGTGTGTTGCAAAAGTGTCTCGGGAAGCCAAAAATAAGCCCTCAAATAGCGTAAAATGCTTCAGCTTCCGGGGCTCTGCTCCGGACCCCACTGGGCAAGCTTACAGCGCTCCCCCAGTCCCCCTAGTTGGTTTTGCCAAAGTATAACAAAGTTTAACAAAAGACGTTAATTTTCTTTGCCCCTGTCGGGGAATTGTTGCCACCCCCCCCCCCCCCCCAGCTACAGTTGGCTGACATCACTGCAGACCACCTCCGGACCAAGCGTCTTTAGGGGACCCCTCACTACCCCCAATTAATTTTTTTTTCAGAAAAAAAGAATTTTTTATGTTTTTGTTTTAAAGTTACTCCTTTGAAAGTTCCGTGAAAGTTGTATTTTGCATGCCAAAAACTTAATTGTTTTTTGTGTGTGTGTGTGTGAGGGGTCGTGGGGGGGGGGTGGAAGGCCTCCAATGGCATCTCGCCTTTGTGGCAAAAACTGCATTCATTTTTTTTGTAATGAAGCAGGTCCTCCACTGGTCTTTCACCTTGTGTAGCAAAAACTGCAATTATTTAATGGAGTGGGGGGAGGCCGCTCCTCTGGGCTCTCTCCTTGCATGGGAAAAACTGGAATATTTTTATGAAGGGGAGGGGAGGGGTGGAAGCTTCCACTGGGCTCTTCCATTGTTGTGACAAAACTGTTTTCTTTTCTTTTTTTTTTAATGAAGGGGGCCCTTCACTGGGCTTGTTTCTCATTCGGGCCCCTATTTTGAAGTTACGCCCCTGTTTGAAAGAAACCCAATACTCGTATAGAGTAACCAACTAGACTTTGAAGTCTAGTAAGAGATGGGGGGGGGGGGCCCAGGGCTAAATCCTGGAATTCGAGCTGGGAAATTTCCGTGCCATCGCAGGGGTTCGACATAATACCCAATGCAGGAACTTCAGCAGGGTTCCCTTTTCATTGCCAATCGCACCAAATTCTTCACATAACTGGGAACTCGGCCATAGTTAAGCCTACTTTAGCTTAAATAAATAAAAATACGGTCCCGACAGCGAAGACAAATGAAACGTTATTTAATTTTCCACAAATTATTTTTTGTCTTGGTCAGAATGAAACCATGAAATAATACAATTAAAAACCCATCATAGGCTGAGTCACTGCGAACGAACCTCCATCTTGGATTTGGCTGTGATTTGACCACTGACCTTTACAACACGTTTACTGGCCAGTCCTCAGTAAACGTGGTATAAAGGTCAGTGGTCAAATCCAGTAGTAAAAACGATTCTTGCAGTCATGGTACTAATAGCTTCAAAACCTTGTAAATACTCACATCATGGGGGGTCCCCCCAGAAGCTGAGGCGTTTTTAGAAAATTTGACTTCTGAAAGTGCCAATTTTGAGGTCCAAAAATGACTTTTTCGTCTAGCTTGGTCAGTGTGGTTTTCATCCCCCCATCCCCCCTTTTGACGGGAACTGAAAAATGTATGACCTTCCAATTTCTTTCGCTCTTCCCCCGGCGATAAATAATGACCGGTCCCTAAGATGGAAGTAAAAGTATAGGAAATAAACTAATTATGCCTAGTTTTATGAATACCCCACGCGAAATTACAGGTTCATGTGTTTCGTCAGTGCAAAACCGACTAGTGGTTCTATCGATTTTTTCGCTTTGTTGAATGCCGGCTGGGAAGGAAGCGCTGCTTGAATTTCTGCTAGTCAACTGTTATCCTACACGATAACCGTGTATACATAATGATTGAAGTCCTCTGTCCAGGAAAACTAAAACTTTTAATTTCTCCGTTCCTATTCAATATATTTCGACCAAACTTGGCCAGATAGTCGATAGGTATGGAAGGTAGATTTGCACCAACTTTTCCGCAATTCCCTGCAAGAGTAAAAGTAGGGAGCCACACCGCAAATTTGGAAACTGGTCACTTTTTCTTGTTGTTGTTGTTGTTCTGGTGTCACATGGTCTCGGAAAAAAACTTCTGCACCTACCTAAAATCTGAAACATGATCTAAGCCAGAAATTTCCCTGGGCTATCCACAGAGAGACCACTTTTTCGATTGGTCGAGCCATCCGGAGTTACGGGTCCCTGAACGATCATTTTGATTGTTTCACATTGTTTTAACCGTTGTAATTAGAAACAACGCCACTGAGAAAACTCCAGATCCATTCTTCGTGCACGTGTTATGTCTTTGCTAAAAAGTGGATGGTTGAAGGGTAAAATCATATAATCGGTGTTTCAGCTAAACGCATATAGATTTAAACCAAAGTAAGCTACGTTGTTAATTTCGAGTTCGGTCTCAAAATTGGCAGTTACAAACGATAAAATGGCGTATTTATTTCTTAAATGCAGACTTTCAGAGCTGAGTTGAATTGTTTCAAAGTGGCCAGCAATAATCGACTGCGTGCATAACCTTTTGTTGCGCGACGCCATAGACGTTAAATAGGGACACGGAATACAGACAAAACCGTCAAGGTGCCGTAAAAAAGGGGGTTATATGAATGAAATTACACTTTACTTGTTAAAAGGTACACGGATAAAAATTGATGATTTTTTAATTGAAATAATCAAATGTACAGTTGAGAAAATTGCATCTGTTTAAGTGCTGTTGTGCTTTACCAATCATATATTTAAAATGTAAAGCACAACAGCACTTAAACAGATGCAATTTTCTCAATTGTACATTTAATTATTTCAATTAAAAATCATCAATTTTTATCCGTGTACCTTTTAACAAGTAAAGTGCAACTTCAATCATATAACCCCTTTTTTTCACGGCACACTTGACGTTTTTGTTTGTAATTTATTTACGATTATTTTCCAGTTTCAACTAAATGAATACGGTAATATAATTATAACAAATTAAATGTATTGTAACAACACGGAAAATTAACAAAGTCCAACAGTAATATTAAGCGTTGCTACAGCTTTATTGCCATTTCACGCTATTCCAAAATATGCTATTATATCGTGCAAAGAACAGCTTTTATCAGTGATCAGACGACGGTAGCATAAATATATGCTCGGAACGAGAAATTCAGAATCCAACATGGCGTTCATTTCGGGGTTATCACATTGAAAACAAACCATAGATTGCTGGCATTCAGAAATCAATCTGCCGTCTTCAACTGCAGTAAAAATCTCTTTCTTGTTGTCACAAATCGACGCTGTCATACCGCATGCTTCGTACTTCGTGACGCGAGGCACGAGAAGAAACTCTGCATCCGCGTCGTCGCCATGGCGACTACGTATAGACAACTCGAAAGCCGGTAAAGGCGAAAACCAGCAGCCGATTTAGTATTAACCAAGAAAAAGCTAGAGAGCAAGAAAAATGTCGTTGCGTAAACCTGCCCTAAGAATACTCAACTTTCTGCGCCGGTATTTGACGCGATGCCATATTTGTCCACAGAGCGCTGTTTGGATCGGTTATAAGGCAATATGAGACGGCAAGTCAGTTTAAAACTTCTTCGCGGTATAAGTTACAATGGCGCTGCCTACCGTAAAAAAACCGCGCCGCTCATATTCACGTGGGAATTATAATCGGTGAAGGTAAACGTTAATAAGTCTCGGATACGGTATAGGATACATTTTTTATGGACTTTTTTTTGTCTTCGAATTTACGTACCGGTAATCCTAACATCCGCGTAAAACCAACAAGCATCACCATAGCAACAAGTCCCCTCGTGTCGGTGACACGAACTACTCTTTCTTCTAATGCGTACTCACAAAAAGCCGTGAAGCCATTTGATTCGCTAACGCAATGGCTAACTTTGATTCGCACATCCCCCCCACCTCTTAATCGACACCTGAATCAACTGATATTCCTCCCACCCCCAACCCCCACCCTTCGTGACCCTGGCTTAGTTTTTTTTTTAATTCCCTCCCCCAACCCTTTAATTTTTTTTTTATCCTTGATCTAATCCAGGTTTGGGTGTCTAGGTAACTGTAATCAATCTCGTCTTCAGCGCTTTCCATCCATACAGACGTCTTCATCCGTCATTTCCTTTCCCCCTCCACCTCCACCTCCCCCTGAAAGACCCCCGAAAAGCTACCCCTAAGGAACCCCCCCCCCCCCCCCCCCCCCCCCCTTGGGGGCCGCGGCAGGAGGCTCCCGCTGGCCGAATAAACGAAAACATCCATAAACGTCAACTGCAAAACTGGGGGCGTACGGACGCCTCGGACAAAAATGGCACCCCAACATAAAAAGCCAACATCCTTCCCCCCTCCCCTTCTTTTCCTCCTACTGACCTGGTCCTGCCCACAGACCAACAAACGGGCATGCGCCGCCGAATGAATGAGCCTTTGAATGAGAGAGTGTGTTGAATTGACGTCAAAGAATTCTTTTTGCTGTACCACAAGGTACAGTTCTCGAACCCTTCTTGTTTTCGTAGCGTAGTTATGCATTTTTCATTAGTAATTTGATGAGGCTGTGGCCAGAAAATAGCATTGTAGGAATTTACGAAAAGGAAAGGTAAACGGGGACGGTGTGTACTTTGTGTCCGTTTTGATTGCAATCAATTCAGCTCGGAATTGGTAGGCATTATATGAACTTATACCACGGCTGTGACGTCACGCTAACTTAACGCCACGCTAAATTTCCGTAGGTTAAATCCCGTTAACCGTGACCGGAAGTGTGCGTCATCGACGGAAGTGTGGGTTATCAACTTACTCAACACTTTTGCCGATAACCCACACTTTTGACACTTCCGGATCACGCGACCGGGAACGCACACACCAACCAAATACAGCGTGCAAAAAAACGTAACGGAATAAAAACGTACAAAAGGAATTACTCAAAAGAAATGAAATCATATCCCTGCTAACTCTCACAAGTCTGGCCCATAGCTAACCTTATTCACTCCGTGTAACTCCCCTCCCTCCACAAACTACTGCAATGACCTTCATTCATACCGATACCCTATTACCGTATTTTTAAAACAATTCTTAAACTACAAACGCACAAAATGAATTACATACGTCCCCAGAATGTCAATCTATCCCTGCGGCCTCTTATCGAAGTTTTTTCTTCGAAAACACGATCGAGCTTGCTAGCGTGAAATATGGCGAAACGACGCGTTCGTCTCCTTAACACCCACTCCCCCCCCTCCTTCCACAAATTTGACGGAAAGGACTCGTCCATCTACCAACTACTCCATCCTCCATAAACCAAAATGGAATGACCTTCATTCATATCGAGATATTTTCACAAAACACAAATACGGTTTTAATTATATACGAGTTAGCTTAACGTCCCAACCGTGGTATAAAACACTTATTGGTTAGAAACGTGTGGTTATCGATTTTTAGCCCACGGCTGCGATTATTGTCCCAGATCTCGTATGCAAATGTCTCGGGCTTTGCCTTCGACCTTTGCATAGTCGAGTGGGGCTAATAATCGCAGCCGTGGGTTAAAAATCGATAACCGCTCGTTTCTAACCAATAACTATTACATTACGAACAAAAAGGAACAGAATAAATTTGTGGGAGACAGGAAGCTTCAATAAAGTTGGTCCCCTGACTGGACGTAGCAACCCACAAGTACGTAACAACAACTTGAGTTTAATTTTCAGCCAAAATGACACTTTGTGACCTCTCCAAGCAGCATTGATCAATTCGCCAATGGTTGGCCCAACGTCACAACGCCAACCTTCAAACATTGGTCCAATGTTGGCGTCCAACGGTTGGCATATCATTATTTTGTCACATTGGCCTTATGTTGGTAATATTTGTGTGCCTATATGTTGTGTCAATGTCACAGCAGCAGCTTTTTATCTGCTTATGCATTTTATGCATAAAAGCAGTTATTGAAACTAGCGGAGTCGCAATCGCTCGCTCACTCATTCCGCGTCGTCTCGCTAGGCTCGAGGAGCTTTCATGCTGCAACTCTTGTGCTGCTGACAGACATTCCACGTCTAAAACGATCAAGCAGCTGGTCACAACTACGCGTTTTTCGTAAGTACGCGTTTTTCGTAAGTCTTCACTGCACACACACAAATGATAACCATAAATCATCCGAGAGCTACGTGCGCGTCGATCCATGCTTCCTGTAATTTCTTTGATTCCAAGAGCATCACAAAATCATGTGCTTATTATTTCGACGCAAACTAATTGTAATTATTGCTCACAGTTCGTCCATCACATTCCTAAGTGTGCCGGCATTTCCTCTATATCATTCAAAACATACGATTTGTTTGTTTGCACACTTGTACGTCTTCTCCTCCAGAAGTAATCCCTTCTGAAGGAAGGAGATTAAAGATTGAGAGAAAGCAAAGCAGTTACGTGGAAATCGCTCGCTTTGCTCGCTCAATCCACGCACTACCGTGCTTCAGAAACACGAATGTTTGGCACCCTTTTAAAACCAGGTTTCCATGCATCAATTCAGTTGATACAAAACCAATTTTAATATCTATCTGTGTTACGTTGCAAAATACATCGTCCGTTATTTTTTGCGTGTATCCTTCGCCAGATCATCTCAGCACGTAACAAATAGCTTCAAGACGATCCATGATTCATGTAATTTCTATGTACTGATTATTGTACTGATTATTTCGACGCAACCTAATTGCAAATGTTGCTCACAGTTCGTTCGTCACATTCCTCAGCATATCTACATTTCACCTACATCATTCCAAACATACGATTTGTTTGTTTGCACGTTTGTTCGTCTTCTCCTCCAGAAGTAATCCTCTACGAATGTGAGAGATGAAATATTGATAGAGCAAAGCGAAAAACACATTGAAAAGGTTTAGTTTACGTGGAAATCCCTCGCTTTGCTCGTTCAATCCACGCACCTCCGTGCTTCAGAAACACGAATGTTAGACACAGTTTTAAAACCAAATCTATTGTTTTGATTATTCCATGCATCAAGTCAGTTCATACAAAACCAATTTTAAGATCTATATGTGGTGTGTTGCAAAATACGTCGACCTTTCAGGTTATTTTTCCGTGCATCCTTTTCCAGATCATCTCTCTTCGTTCGAGAATGTTTTCATGGACAAACTATGACGTCATGAACAAACATCATGAGGGTTTAAAAAAAACCTTTGACCCTATTTTTTCATGGTTTTCGCGTTTTTGAGGGTCATAATATCAAGTAACAGCAATGAAAATAGGCCTATCCGAAGCGCAATTTAATTATCTTTCATTTGGTCCTACTCTCATGTTTGTAGGTGCTTTGGTTCCAGAGGAGTAGAGGTTCAAACAAACAAGCACACGCACACACGCACATCATATACGTCCTTAATGATGTAGATACAGTTTGAGAGAAGAAGGGCTCGCGTCGTGACGTCACTAAGACTATTGTCCAGTGACGTCACGTCCCACTCGAGTCGTTTATTCGAACGGGTCAGTCGTATCACTTATTAGCGTCAGGCCGTAAGACCCAGAATGTCAGTCGATTAACCATGATTTTCAATGAGAACACGTGCCAGCAAATTGTAGGCTTTGTTATTGAACAGTTTACGATGAAATCGTTTGCATATGAATGGTTCTAGGTCCTTGATCAAGAATTTTTCCCAATTATGCGTCCGTATGGAAAAGAAATTGAACCGGACTTAAACTAGTTAGTTTCAGGTTTTGACAACACGTACGAAAAACGGAGCCCTATCATTCTGTCGTTCTTCTTTGGATGAACCAAAAAAAACAAAAAATGGCGGCTACTTTGCGCTTCGCCGTTAACTGTCCGCGTATTTTATGCATATTGACAATTCGGGTAGTTATGTCGAACAAATAGCTCCTGCTAATCGGGTAATCCGTTCATTGTATAATCGGTGAAAGTTATCGGAATATTATTTAATGTTAACAGCTGTGTGTGTTACTGTATTTTAACAGCTGTGTAGCATCAATTCGACAAACATGTGAAGCCGCTTCGCGATCAATTGGGTAGTGAGTAGTTGTAGTACTGAGGAGCCCGGATATTTTTTCTACATGTCAAATAAAGGCAGAATTCAAATTCATTATACGATCACTTTCGATAGAAAAATAAAAAATAGAGAGCTTTAGCTGTAGAAGAAAAAAAAGGAATTGGCTGGTCATTAATGTAACTCGTCCTGAATCGCGCACGTTTTTACTTAACAAAAGTTAACACGCATTACGTTTGAATGAAGAATGGTATCGCTTTTAGTTGGTGGTTATGGTCGAGACGATATATTTCCCTTGTAAAATTTACAGCGGAGAAGATGACGATAAAAATCTAAATGACGTGTTAGGACGCGAGCAGGTGAGTTTTGAGATCACGGCCAACTGCGATAAGCATAGCGACGTGGGTATAACGAAAATCGGACGAGCGAAACCGCGAACGGTATTTGTCGGCACGACAATGGAATATGCAAAATTGCTCATCCTAACTTACTGCCCCCCCCCCACCTCCCCCCCCAACAATGACAGCTACCAAACGAGAGGCTTCTTCCTCTCCCCTCAACTCTGCCAACAGTTATACTTTTCATCTGCTCTGGCATCCGGTAAGGTGGTGGTGATGGTTTTGTGGGAGGGGGGTCGGCCGATTGCTTTGGGATCTAGACTGAGATCAACGGATTTAAGGGCAATTTTTTTTACCCCGAGCTGTGCCGAAATATTATTAATTTTTTTATTCATTTACATTTTGTTTTATAAATCTAAGTATTCCGACTGAGGTCCATTTTTCAGAATAAGAATTCTTCTTCGGTGTGATTGGGGGGGGGGGGGGGATGGTGGTTGTTGCACCCATCCACCCCTCCAAAAAAAACATCGACCGTGCTCGTGTTGCATGCCTGAATGTTTAGACCTATTTAGTAGATTTGTATTACTGGAACCTATGTCGCTCTTTTATTATTCATTCAATAAGAACATAATTGGAGCATTGGTCATGACGGATTCTACGCGTAGCCTACCATGAATTGTGCCCTCCGTTCTTCAACTGTCTTTTTAACTGTCCCAACCTACATATGAGCATAATCAATTATTTAAATTCTTGTGAAACTTTGGTCCAATTGTGGCATCCAACGGCTGGCCCAACAATACTTTGTCAGGTTGGCCAATGGCTTACCCTACGTATTGGCCCAAAGCTGGGCCTGTGTTTGTCACACCACCCTGATAGTACTTAGCCAACGGTGGCCCAACGAAGTCAAAGTGGTTGGTATGACTCCACCAACCACCATGCTCACTGGGGCGCCATTGTCAATCAACACCTAAATAAAAAAATTATCTGAAAAAAAACATACGATGCCTACTGGGCAGGTTAACCCCCCCCCCCCCCCCGTACCTCTCGCACCGGAGACGGATACAGTTGTTATGCACTACACCATCTGAATTACTTGTTAATCTCAACTCAGACAGTGTATTAAATGTGAAGAATGCTGGGAGAGTAGACATTTTCATCGTAAAAATATTACGAAGTTTCAAGTTTTATGAAGACATAAAAGTAAATAGTGCAGTACACAGAAATAAGATTTTATAATTATACCAAAGAAAATTCCAATCTGAGGCACATCCAAATGTATACTGCTTAACATTATGAACAATCAAAGCTACTGAAAGTAACGTCATTTATGGTTAAATAATCCTATTTTACATTGAATAATCATTTAACCAGCACTAAACTTTAGTTGCCGTTAAAAGAAATACGTTGGCCCAATGAAGGCCGGCCAATAAATTAGTGGAGCATAAAAAGAAATACGTTGGCCCAATAAATGACTGCCAATACATTGATAGAGCAGAAAAAGAAATACATTGGCCCAACGAGGACGCCCAAGATGCTGGTGGAGCAGAAATATAAATACACTGGCCCCGTGAAGAACGGCCAACTTATTGGTACAGCAGATTAAGAAATACGTTGGTCCAACAGAATATGACCAACATATTGAAGGACCAGCAAAAAAAAAAAAACATTGCCCCAACGAAGGACGCCCAACATAAGGATGGAGCAGATAAAGAATTACGTTGGCCCAGTGAAGGACGGACAACTTACAGGTACAACAGATAAAGAAATACGTTGGTCCAACGAAGTATGGCCAGCATATTGAAGGATCAGCAAAAGAAATACATTGACGCAACGAATAACTGCCAACATGTTGGTCGAGCAGATAAATAAATATCTTGTCCCAATGAAGGATGGCCAACACATTGGCGAAACTGGTGAAAATACATTGGCCCGATAATTGAAAACCAACACTTTGATTTAGCAGGTTGCTGCTACGTTGTTCCAATGTACCAATACACTGGTTTAGCAGGTTACTATTACGGTGATCCAATAAAGTGGTACCAACACATTGGTTGAGCAGGTTACTATTACGTTAGCTCAAAAACGCTTAAGCGTATAAAATACGCATGTAAGCCAACTTAAAAGCTCTAATGGAATAGATATAAGAAAAAGACATGTAAGCCGTTAGGGTTACACTAAAAGACCTGTAAGCCATGGCAGCGTCGCACTATCTGCAATAGAATTTCGAGCGTCCCAAGAAACAAGCTGGAGCTTCTTTTACTCGTATTAGTGCGACGCTGATGACGTACATGTCTTTTTCTGTATCTGTTCCTTTCGAACTTTATTTTTTTTAGGCTTGCATCCGTATTTTACATGCTGAAGCTTTTTTAATACTAATACCAACACAATACTAATACCTGTTTAGTACTAATATCTGTTTTTTCTTCTCTTTTCCAGCAAGAACAACAAAAACAATATTAAACCTTAAAATAACTGTTATACGAGTCTTAGCCTTTTCAATACTCAATTTTAAGCTATAGAAAATCGGTTCTTTGTTTCGATCTCTATAGGTGAGAGCCAAATTTCCTCAAAGACAAGAAGACAACAAGTATACTGTGGTCACAATAAAACAGCGTTCAAAAGTCCATAATGCCTTTTGATATACTCCCCTCCCCCCAGCGTCCCATTAGCCTCCTCCTGAAGGCTTATCCAATAGATTCTTGCAGTTGAGCTAAAAGCATGAAATTCGGTGCAAAAGTAAATTTTAGTAGTACAAATCGAACTAAAATTTGTTGGTCATCACCCTAGTGGAGGAGACACAGGGAGGCACTGGGGGTATCTCATAGGATGCCATATGTAGTTCGATTTGTGCTGCTATAATGCATGCTTTTAGTACCGTCAGCAAGAATTTGTTGGTTGTCGATGCTTCGTGGAGGTGCATGGGGGGGGGGGGAGGGGTGAAGCTGGGGAGGCTTTGGTGGTAGTTCATGGGGAGCCAAGGCTGGTTTGATTTGTAATGCTATATCGACAGGATTCGTCATATTCAGCATGATTGATTTGGGGCTGCGCATCGGTTGGAGCTGGCAAGAGAGACTTCCGTCCTTAGGTCATGGGTCCCGGTGCGTCGGTATGGTTCCGGTACTACTCCTTCTGC
Source organism: Lithobius niger (assembly GCA_023313725.1). Taxonomy (NCBI): domain Eukaryota; kingdom Metazoa; phylum Arthropoda; class Chilopoda; order Lithobiomorpha; family Lithobiidae; genus Lithobius; species Lithobius niger. The sequence continues at coordinate 26,270 of JAHWFP010003075.1, forward strand.
CTGGCGGCACTTGGCTGCAACTACTCCGTCTTCCCTTTCCCTTCAAAAACCATAGATTCTATTCTTTGGCTTTTGATAAAGTTTGTACTATAGGGCAGTGACATTACGTAGTATTATTGTGTATAACTCTATGGTGGAGCCAGTAACTGGGTTAGCTGCAAGGGGCACTGGAGGGCGAAAAGAAGGTCGTCTTACTGAAGCCAATGCTATTAGACTGGATTTCTAAAGCCTACAACGCGCAATTTTTGTTGTTGGAGAAAACAACGTTTTTTTAAGCATAAGAAATACGTACTCAAAGCACTGTCTTGACTAGAATGCCGTTGTTTTCCCTTACATTTTAATCTAGTGCACCTTGCAGCTATACCCTCCAGATGCTATCTCGCAGCCGATATGACGTCACTTGACGCTGCTCTATTGTTTAAACACTATGTATTTAAGTCAAAGGGTTTCAAAGGATTTTAGCTCACCCGGTCCGCACCCCGGTATTCAAGTCCATATTCTTGTAACAATACACATTCGATGTATCTTGTGGGTTCATGCCAGTTGTCACCTGCCCTTAACGACCAACATAGGGGTAGTAACTAACTTAAGCCTATTCTGTTAGTTAGCCAACCAACAACCCCTACTAATCCAGTTGTAAATCATTTTCGGGATACTCATTTAGAACCTTTTCCCCCTTTTGACTTCCCAGCCCAATTACTCATAAGCTTTCTTGTTTAGACATCACTATTAAACCATGAATTAGTCACCATCCTTTTAACCGTACCAATATTGGCGGGCGAGCGCATAACCATAAACAAATTTACCATTAAATCTAAACCAAAATGGCAGCAAGATAATTCTTGACTCAGTCTAATCCTTAACTCAAAGTTAGTCCACCGTGTCAACCATCTATAAACGTTACCATCCGTTGATACACTGCTGAGAATGACTTGCGTACTTGCTTTTAATGCGATCGGCAAGAATTTGTCGAGTATCAGCCTCATGGAGTGGGCTTGGGGAGGGGGGGGGGACGTTGAGGGACCTTGGAAAGAATTTCATGGGAGTTTCATAGCTAGTTCGATTTATACTGCTAAGAATGATTTGTGTACAATTTTCTTTCAGCATTATCTGCAAGAAGAGCATTCAAATGGCCTTAGGCCATGTCCATACCTACGTTTTAAGCTATAAAACTTGAAAATCGGGTTATTGGTTCGATCTCCAGGTGAGGGCAAAGAGTCCCAACAACACGAACAAGAAGAAGAAGAAGAACAACAACAATGGCCATACTGTAGACGCCAAACGGTTCGGTTTGGGTCATTAAAATTTTTAATGCAGTGAAATAGTTACGACACGACCCCAAATACCAAATTTTGTTGGTCTATGTCAATTTTGGGCGAAACTATAGATTTCAAAGTTTGACGTTTAACATGGAACTTCATGCAGAGGCTTACGTAAGGACCACGATGCTATGAATCGATAGTTACATCTATGTATATAGGTACTCTCCTTTTTTGTAACGTATAACGTCGAGTCTTACATCAAAACGTGTTTTCATATTGCAAAACAAACAAAAGAGAATCCAAAATATTGCCTGGGGGTACCCGGACACCAAAAAGGAAGTTTTACCAGCTGAGAAGTAAAATCGGGTTCAAAGTGTAATATTGGGATACCTCCGCTGCAAAAAAAGATGAATTTGGAGCCTTGGAGCAAAAAAAAAGTTCCTAAAAAAGAATGAGCCCTGAAACTAAAAGACATTTTATCAGCAGAGACACAACATAGGCTCCAGGATGGAGTTTTGGGGTACACTGACACTAAAAAGACATTTTTACAGTAGAAAAACAAAAGTGGTTTCAGAATGGAGCCTTGGAGTACCCCACTGGATATAGTATGTGCAGATTCTCGGCGATATAGAAGAATCAGCGGTGCTACTCACTTACTTTTAATTAAATTACTATGAAACACAGTTCCGCAATCTCAGTTGCAGAAATGCAGCCACCCTACTCTCCTCCCCCACCCCCACCCCCTTTCCATCCAGTAGCCAACAAGTCATTAATCCTTCGATCTCATCGGTCATCGAAGGGCCTCACTAGCAAACTTCGACCTGGATTCATTCATCTGGTAACAGACATGCGCACAAAGTACCTGTGCACTCATTTCCATGTAAAAGGGAGCCCGAGCCACGCGCTCGAGCTGCGCATTGTGCCTCACTGGCCCAATCCCAGCCTGCTTTGCTGCACCAAGTGATAAATTGGGTTATTATACACGCATCCAGGTGAGGCCGGCGTAAGGCGGGATTGTGCTGTAGTCATGGCAACTGAGGGGAATGACGGGAAAGAATTCTCCGATGGACGGACGTAAATCCCCAGTCTCCACAATACGAACGCGTAAGCTTTCCTTACGTCATTGTTACGTCATTTCATGACAGCACAGGCAAACCGTCATGATGGGGAGATTGCATGAATCGAGTTAAAGGATCATTTCAGCAATTTTCACTTGTGTGCCTTTATTCGTCCCTCTGTTTTACACTCCTAAATACAAAAAGAATAACTGGAAACGTTTTGTTCGGCTTTCCTGCCATTAGATGGCGCTGATCCAACAGCCGATCTCCTTTCCATCTGGATATTGATTTCACCTCTCATGTCTGCATTAAAGACTGGCCTCGTCAGTATACTGGGTACAATAATCTGAGAAAGAAAGGAAAGATAACTGTCCCTAGAGGAAAGATAACTGTCTATCCACTGTGCTGCTGGGGCGGACCCTGGCTCCACCCGAGCCTAGAAGATGTTCCATCTTTCTCAGTGATGATCACCTAAAGGTAGACAAATAAACATTAGAAATAATGCAAGCAATAAGTAAACAATAAATGGTTAACGAAGCAAAGGTCAGGAATCAAGTTGCTCATTAGGTGGCCACTGAGGATGTTTGAGCAGTAGACTACCTAAACTCAACAGCAGTGGTTAAGAGCCAGGAAGTGGAAGTGGAAGTGGAAGTGGAAGCTAAAATGAAGTGATACGGCTACGAAAAAATGTTGGCCATAAAAAAATGTAATGCCCCCCCCCCCCAAAAAAAAAAAAAATTCCAAAAAATATGTGCATATAGTTAAAAAAAAAATTATTACCACTGATCTTTACACGCAGGACAGCGTTTGTTTTGCTTCTTTGAAGCGCTTTAGCACTGCATGAGAGAATCGCTTTCGTGTATTGCTAAGCACGTTAAGTTTGCCTCCTATCGTTCCTGTGCGGATTTTATCTTTAAGTTAAAATGGAAAAAAAGTCAGAAAAAAAATCCGTACATGATCATAAATTTGAGTAAAAAATCTTTTTGTCGGGAAATTCGAGAATACAGACGTATCTGTGATTTTGAATGACAAGTGGAGGAGATCGGTTGTAAATGGTGATTCGATTTTCCATTTTGCCGAAACCGAAGGTGTTAGGAATTAGTTTATTTTAAGCAACAGATTGTCTTAACAATATTTTCATTTGAGTCAGGAAGTGTGAAAATTTATTTCACATCTTATTAAAAAAAAAAGAGTTTTACTAATATTTATATGAATTTTATTCACGAACAGTAAAACACGATAATGAAGTCGTAATATGCAATATTAGGATTTCTTACGGCCGAAGTTGTATGTTCTTTCGTCATCCGATGGTTGTATCTTGCATTCTCAAAAAGCCAATCTTTAACGTAGGTAGCATTTTCCCTTAAATGTTTAAGGATTTGGGAAGGGAAGAAGTGAGGAAAAAATTGTACCAACCACCAACAAACGATCTGTTTGGGCCCACCCTTAACTGTGCATTCGGGAAGAGAAAGAGCCCGGAAATGAACTCGTGCTCATGTCGATTGTGGCAAGTGAAAGATGCTGGCTATTTCCTAGAAAAATTATCCCTCTCCGTATTAGCCTTACCAAAGTTGAAAAATACGTTAATTCTACTAGTTCTCTTTTCTGAAGCTTGTAGTCTTTCTGAAGCTGAAGTTTTTTGGGCGGGCCATTGCATTTCAGTCCATTCCACAATAGAGCCTTGGCTTTCAGATTTTAACAACAATACGTACTACATATACCATATAAAACCAAGCTTCATAGATCACAGTTGTATCAAGCTTCTGTAGGAAACCAGCTACCGAGGTCGGCGCCGTATTCCTTCTCATCATCGGATGGTCGCTCTTACCAATATATTTAGTCTGCGCATGTGCGTGTTTCGGATGCCCTCCTAGGCAACGAACGTGGACGAAGGGTGTGCTAAATGCCTGCAGAACGGCTAAATGGCAAGCGGAACGGTATTCAGGTTTCGTTGTACGTATTTCTTTTGTGCTTTGATCTGAAAAACTTAATTTGAATAAATCTACACGAACAACATTGATTAAAATTGTGCCCCGTTAAATCATTTATTTTGTTAGTGGTCAAAGCAGGTTTGAATAAATAAATATTTGGTATCGTTCAGCGTACATTCGTCTATAAGTGTCAGCAGCTGCTGTCCTAATACCTGTAGGTGTGCGCTGCCGCCACCGGCAAAAAAATCAAACGCCACATGCATCGTTGTTGGTTAGTTTGCTTTTCCGGCGCGCCGCCGCTAATAATTCTGCCATTGTTTTTAACAATTCCAGTACAAAACCCAAGAAAGACCATAGTCGTTAGTTACGTTTGTTTTTTAACAACAATAAAAATTCCTAAACATTGTGATCTTTATTGATTACCACAGGGCCTCCTCACAAAATACACGTAGAACAGCGTTTTTGTGGCTATTGCAGTTGTGTTTTTTTCCTCTGTGTGTTTATTTTTTCGCCCCACCAAGTAAAAATAGGATGCCTGTGAGAGAAACTGCATACCGTTATTTATATTTAAACTCCCAAAAAAAAGGAGCGTAAATAAGTCTAAACGAATTACATTTCCTCCCAACACACACAAAAACAATCTACAACGGTTTTCTTTTTTGGGCGGGTCCATTGCATTTCAGCCCATTCCACAATAGAGCCTTGGCTTTCAAATTTTAACAACAATACGTACTACATATACCACATATACCCCCTCCAAGCGTCATAGATCACAGTTGTATTCTTGATTTCTTTTGCAGTTACATTATTCGAGGCAAAATTGCAACATCCGCGAATGACATACGACTACTAAATGATACGTTGCACATCACCTCGCTTTTTATGGAAAACTCGTAACTATATCGCACGCCGTTTTTTTTTTTTCTTAAATAAGTGTTAGCAAGAATTGATAGGGTTGGGGAGGAGAATTTGTGACTGAGACCCCCCTACTAAAACGTCTTAGATCCATTCCAATTAGTTCCGTCTCAGTTTATAGAGGGCGCCACGAGTTTTATGTGGGAATTTCTACTCAGTGTTCAGCCTAAAATTAAACTGAACTAAATGAAACTAGCTTGTATTTAGTTATTATTTAGTTTAGCTTAGTTGTAATTTAGTTTACGTTAGATTTGGGCTGAAAAATGAGAAAAAATTACCAGATGGAACACGTGGCGCCCTCTGAAAACTCTGATGGAACTAATTGGAAAGGATCTAGGACGTTTCAATAGTGACTTTTTAGAGTTACAAATTCTCCTCCCCAACCCTATAAATTCTTGGTGTTAGCAATAACTAAAATACAATTCCCGATATCGGAGTATCTCTATTCCTGATATCGCAAATGCAATTTCCGATATCCAAAATTACATTTGCGATATTGGGAATTCATGCGTATTTTTGATATCCAGAATAGTATTTCCAATATCGGAAATTCCATTTTTGATATCGACAATTCTAATTCCAATATCAGAAACTAAACTTCATTTTCCGATAACGTAAATTGAATTGCAGATATCACAAATGCTATTTGCAATATCGGAAATTGAAGCCAATTCCCAATATCAACAATTAGAATTTTCGATATCGCAAATTCAATTTCCGATATCGGAAATTCTAGCCAATTCGCGATATTCAGAATTGTATTTCCTAATATTCGAAATTAAATTCGAATTTCCGATATCGGAAATAAAATTGCAGATATCTGAAATAGAATTCCCGATATCGGAAATACCTACTTATTCCCGATATCAGAAATTGTAATTTCCGATATCGGAAATAGCACTTGTGATATCGAAAATAGAATTTCCGATATCGGACGTTCTAATTTAATTTTTGATATCGGGAATTCGATTTTCGAGATTGGAAACTATAATTTCTGATATCACAAATTTAATTCCGATATCGCAAATTTGCGATATCGGAAATAGAAATTCCGATATCGGGAATTGTATTTTCGTTATTGCTAGCACTTATTTTTTAATTAAATGGCGTGCCATATAACTATAAAAGAGCTAATGTACTCTCCATCGCGACTAACGGAAGCGATTAGGCGTTGAGCGCCTCAGTTGTCCAATCGGTTTGAAGAAAGTTTTTTTTTCAAATGTTTGTTCCCAAACTACGCTGAACATCCTTATTTTAGTCTTTCAAGTTATACCCCTCTCACAGTCCACTCGTTACAATGTAGCCTGTAGCTAGAGTGAAAAACTATGATGTGTTTATACCAACTTAAGAGATACCCCCTGCCTGTCGTCCTGTCTGCCTGCGTTTGGTCCGTCCGTGATGCGTTTGCTGTGGCATTAGCCTAAGCGTATTATATAATGATATAGATTTGTTGCTTGCATTATGTCGAGCATGGAGGCCAAGAAGAAAGTTGCTTTCCCTCTTTGTTTAATGTAAGCCTATATGTTTGTAACCGTTGTGTTACGAGTGAGAAATCCTACTAAGCTCAGCTGGAGCCTGTACACAGGATCCGCCCCGGTAGCGCAGTGGTTAGAACGCCTTTTCTAGTATGCAGGATACCCTGGATTCGAAGCCCAGTCGGGGTAACTATGTTCTCTTCCTTTCTGACAAAGCTAGATTGCTTCGTTAACTCCCTACCCAGTGTCGAAATTGTCGCAATAAACCTACCAACCAGTCATCCCAAACCCCCAAGCTCGCCGGGTATAACGTAATTTATGGACGGCGCGTAACCATTCGGCTACCCTGACGCCCAGTAATGGATTGTGTATGAGATGTATTCATCCAAGTAACGGTTGAAATTTTGGTAATGGAATTTTGCTTTAATGTTTGCTACTAAAACTTAACGTTGGCGTCCCTTCCCCTTCCCCCACCCCGCCCTCTTCTTGTTAGCAGCAACTGAAGACTGACACTCAATCCGACATTTTGTGCGTGGCAAAACAGCTTCCGTGTGGGCGTACACCAACTTCTTTTTCAGACGGTTCAGCAGAAAAAAAATGCGATGTCGTTAAAGTGGATTTGCGTTGGTAATGTCGGCATGATTAGTAGGCGGTGACCTGTTTTCCATGGAGGGGTTTGGTTGGGGGGGGGGGGGACGGGAGGGCAGGTACGCGTGAGGACCCCCGAAGCTTTTTGCGACTAAAAACCCGTTCTTTCTTAACTGCTTTTGTGTACTTGACAAGGTAGGCGGGCCCAAGCTGAAAAGGGGGGAGTATTTTTGCGCTACACCAAAAAATGGTGATGGCACTCGAAGAGATTTAAGAGCCCTGTGGCACGTCTAATTACGTCACTGGCACGATCCAAAAGGGGTAAAAACGCTAGAGGTTGAAGGTCAGCTGTCCTAAAGAGCACTCTAGAGTAGGCTACGGAGATAAAAGGGGATGCAAATTGACCTATCCAGTATCCAACAAAAAAAAAAAGGAAAAAGTTCGGTATGAGCTTTTATACCTTTATGGGAAAGTTCGTTGGGATCCATGTTTTTGTAGATTTTTTTTGCCCCGTTTGACCGGAAGAATAAAAACTGACGGAAAACAAAATGTTTGATGCTTCACGAAAAATACAAAGGTATTGAATAAAATAAATGAATAAATAAATAAATAAATAAAACTTGTGTGATGCCATCTTTAAGAAACATTTGTTTAAGTGATTACTTGATCAAAACCCGACTTACTTAGCGAATATGTTCAATACTGTGAGTTAACATTTTCGAAATTTAATTTTCTTGTATCACGTCTAAAACCTGTTGCTTTCCCCGTTTCTTTTGGCAAAATATGATTTTTGCTATTATGCTTTTCTATGCATTATTCATGTATTTGTTTCCTGTTATCTTTGTAATTTTTTTGTTATATTCTTTATAGTTATGTATATTTTTGTAATGATTTCTCTCAAGTAATTCTGTTTTTCGAATGTCGGATTTTTTCTCAGTGTTTTTTTTTAAACTTTGTTTTGCGTTTTAAGTGTTCCTACACGCGGGCGTCTGCTCTTGTGGTGACAAGGTATGTCACTTCCATGACTGACTTTGTATATTGCATTGAATAAACTCAGCTCACTCACATTTACGGTTATTGAGACTGAACATAGGTGTGCCGTACTATGGTGTTCGGGAGGGAGTGGGGGGGGGCGGTGCTGCCCTTCCACCCAGAAACGTCCAAGACGGGTCCAGAGGTTTTTGTAGAACTCGTTTAGAAAAAAAAATTCTATGTTCAATGACTTGTCAAAATGGATGTATACATTCACTCAAGTGTGAGTGTGAGAGGGCAAATGCGAGTACAAACATGTAAGGTAAGGGTCCACAATTGTAGTGCAACCACAAAAACGAATGTGTCCTATAGTGTCCGCGGCCTATCTTGAGTTCGCCCCAGAACGAACACAGATAATCGATTGTATGTTTTTGGTAGCAGAGTGCCTTGTTGATATCCAAGATGGTTACAAAAACAATGGCGGCCGTGGATTAAAGCCGTTCCCTCCAGGAAGACGTAGTCGCTCATAAAATACCTGCAGGACTCAAGATACGCTGCGCACACAATAACATCTGAAGGTGGTTCTACAGACGTACTTTCCACCTTTATACCATATTTGATTTTTGACAAAATTTCACTTTTTTTTTTTTACTTCTCGATCCCATTATTTCATATACGAGGTTACCATCGAAACAATGCAAACTGAGAATTGCTTTGAATGCAATGGCGAGGTTTACGACAAATGACAAAGCTACCGTGTAAACAATGAATCCCGCGCGAACAAGTCAACGGTGTTTGGCGCCAAGTTCAAGCAATCATGCATGCACTAAGAAGTGACACAACCAAACAAGTTAACACCAGAAAAAAAAAAAATATATATATATATATAAACGCCCAAAACAATTACGTTGCATAAAACATTTATTTGTTTAAAAAGTCACAATGTCTAAAACACAACAAATGAAAATTTCATGTGGGTAGCCTCTGAGTCTTCCATTCACCACAAGACGCACGACACTAAGTGAATAGCAAAGATCTTTTCTTTCGAACTTGCTCTGATTACCCGAGATTCTCTAAAATTGGCTGCAGGATATTTTTAAAGCTGATGTAAGGCTAAGTAAAACTCCATTTGAGTGCGTTTTATGTGTAAACTAGAGGATCCCCGTGCTACTCGACATAGCTGGTCTGAGATGCACCGATTATAAGACTGGTACTGTTTAGTTGCTCATGTGTATGTCCATGTTTAACCGAATTAAGATCTCCAATCCAATTTTTGCACATACTGGCTGACAAACGCTGATTTTCGTTTGCATCGCTCACTCAATCAGCGCATCCTGTGACTCAAATCACTGGATGCACCGTTTTAAAATTACACATTATATTTCGCTGGCTAATAATGTTGTGTTGCTTGCTTAAGTTCTTTGTACGGACGGGTGGTGTTGGACACATCGGTTTACTTAACTCTTAAAATTAGTGATTAACAGTAGCAGTCTTGATTTGTATGACTTTATTATGTAAATATTTGAGGGTTGCCCTTTGAGTTCGATTCCCGACAACGTGTTGTCACGTGATTTTCTTTTCCAACAGGCTGGATGCTACGACGGGAGTTGTTCGTTTGGATTCTTAACTGCTGACTTACTTCTCTTCGATCGCTAGACTAAAATGAGAACTCGATCCTTCCTGGATAGCTGCAATAATTCATCTTATCACGAGCAGCATGAAGGGTTGCGTCCCGTTTCGCCAAATCACAAGCTGATTAACAGCTTTTGACTCAAGGGCCAATCCCGTTTCGCCCAAAAGAAAGCAGATTAACAGCTTTTGACTCAAGGGCCAATCCCGTTCGCCCAAAAGAAAGCAGATTAACAGCTTTTGACTCGGGCCAATCCCGTTTCGCCAAATCTCGTTTTGCCAAATACCGTTCACGAAATTTTAGGCACACGAAATATTTAAAACATTTATAACATGATAATGGTCAGGCATTTATATACAAACCCCCTGTTTTGCAGAATCCCGTTTTGTAGAATAATTTGTTTCAAATTACGTGCCTCGCTCGCGCTACCGCGCTCGCTGTGGCTAAACACATAACAACAGAAACCGCAACTAATCAAAAATTACTTCCAATTAGGCATGCTTCTTTAACTTCTGCAATGTTAAATTTTTGAAGAATATTTTGATTCTCGAAACGGGATGCTGCAAAACGGGAATTCCCGTCTGGAAAAGGGTAACCGTCTATAACTAACTATTCTTAAAAGAGAACCTTGGCATTGACGTATTGACGACCAAGCATTCTAAACAATATTTAAAGTACACGTCTTTCCATCTGCATTGCCAGTTTTCAAAACGCTAATAAATAAATCAATTGGTCTTATTCTACCACTGCTTGTTTCTGTTAAATGTCTGCCTTTTAAAGTCACGTTACATTGAAATAAGATATTAAATTTCGTATACTTAAAATTTTGTCAAATTCGTTTTGGTGAAACGGGATTGGCCCCTGAGGCAAAATACTGTTAATCCGGTTTCTTTTTGGCGAAACGAGATCTGGCGAAACAGGAGTTCACCGCATGAAGAAGGAGTTTCCGACACAATTTCTACCCTTTGTTTCACCGTTCGTCCAGAGTCCTGGTCCCATGCGACCAGTTGTCGAACTAGTAGTTTTTACTTTTATGTCAATGTCCGTCTATGTCTAGGCTTTTATGGAAAACGTACAGGGTACGTTAAAAATTATGCTGTGTTGGGTTTTACCTAACAAATATGCGTAAAAAAATACTCCTCGTGCAACACATAGCAGTCCAAACATGTGTCAATTCGCAACAACTAGCGTTTAAACGAACTTAAAACGAGGAAGGCATTTTGTTTTTCGAGCCAAGGCCGACTGAAGTAGAAACCGCGTTTCTTGCCTCCCGACTCTACGCCAATTCTCGCAGGTGCCAGGAAGTTAGCCTCTTAACACAGCTGCTTTAGTATAAATGACATTTCAGCGATGTTAAATCAACTGGCTTGAAGCCCGGATCTGAACCTGCTGCTTCTATCCCAGATGACCTTGCGCAAACGGTGGATTACAAAGGGAGAGTTACAGCATGCATACTCAGGTGCATGCGTCGCAGGTGTACGGCATTTGTTTGCTCCTGATCTTATGTATTCTCATCATAATTTATGAGAAGTATGCTGGTGTGGTTACCCGTTTTGCCGAATGCAAAAACGATTCGTCGAAAATTAAGCCCTGCTTTAAATTCCCACTTTAGAGAACTCCCCATTTTGCCGAATCCCGTTTTGCCTATCAAATATCTTTATTAATAAAATCGAGTTGTCGCGTAGGATGGACGGCAACGAGACGGCCACAAGACGGCCGCCACAAGACGGCCGCAAGTAATTGATATAGCACATATCCGTTTTCATTGTCGGTAGCTCGCTCTTTTTCATTGCTACCGTGCGAAGAATGAGCCCGCTCGCCCTCTGGCTGATTGTTGAAGCTTCGTTTGTTTAATCCTCCCTTACAATGTCTCCAATGCCTATTTATTTATTTACGATGTACAACGGCGTATTTATTATTTCACATGCACAAAGGCGTATTTATTTATTTCACATGTACAAACGCGTATTCAAACCATTTTTGCACCAAAGAATCATATGTAAGGTAAGTGTATGGACTCCGGAACAAGGGATACGCTGAATGAGGGAGTGAAGCAAACGAAAAACACCGTTTGCTAGCCAGGGTACGCAAAAACACATAGACGGGATACACGCATTCCGTAACAAACATATGAGGAAGGAAATCGCCCCAGTGTTTTTAACGGTGCATGAAACACCACCCGTGCGTAGCACGGGCTTCCCCTAGTTCTTTAAAAAAAATAGCATTAGAAAAAATAAGGAAGCATTCCAGCTTGGAAAGAATTCGTGATTAGTTTCGGTTTCAGATGTTAAATGTTTAGCCGGAACGGCAGTCAATAAATAAATAATTAGGAAACAGAAAATTTCGGCGAAAAGGTATTCGACGGAACGGAAATTCCCCTTTCGCCGAAATTTAAGACACTGATTATAATTCGCCGAAACGGCGTTGCCAGTTTAATTTCCGGATCTCAACGTTGAAATTACGCCACGCCAGCAAGGGTACACTGATGACGTCATTTGTGAAATCTGCCAAGCCAAATCAGACAAATCAGTTGAGATGATGCTATTTGAAGATAAAAGGTTTAAAGGGTTTAACGAGCGTTAACCACTCCTGATCATCTACCCGAAGCCCTAAGGCCCTATATGCTATTTGATCACTTGTTGTAACAATACTAAGCTATGAATTGTCTGTACGTAATGCTTGACATCAATTGTAATGGCTCGAGCTCGCTTGGTCTTCCGCCTGGTGCTCCTAATTATTAGGTATTGGCCTAAACTTCATTTCGGGCCTTAGGGCTTCGGGCAGATGACCAGGAGTGGTTAACGCTCGTTAAACCCTTTTTTTTTTTTAACTTCATTCCGCATCTGCCCTCCAGTCATTCCTGATCCAATGGTAATTCCAGGCGTTTAACTAGAATTATTCCCCAACTACCCCAATTCCCAAACTTAACATCAAACCTGACCAACCCTGTTGTGAGTTTAGCATTTCAATCCCGAAGCTATTTTACCTATACTAGCTGTGAAAACATGAGTTAACTCAAAATTTACCAATCCATCTTGTCCCAAGTAAGCCTCATGCTGTTAGTATTCCATTTTAGGCCTTAAGCCAGGGTTCGGGCACGTTTACGCAACCACTCGCTTTTGCGTTCTCGCAGCTAGAAGCTAGAAATCACCTCAAATTCCAACATGGCGGCGGTTTTATGTCTGCCGCCTCGCAACGAAAACAGCAAATAACGTGAGTTCAGAAGCGTTTGGGAAAATTGTTTCGTCGTGAGGTATTCTTTATATTATTGGCACGGATTGTAAGACTGCAAGTATTTACTCAAACGATGTCGGATTTAGCTAATCCATTTAGCCTTGTTACCATGGCAATGTCACCTTTGCCATCACGATTGAGTTCTAGCTGCAAGAATGCAAAGGCGAGTCGCTGCGTAAACGCGCCCTTAGTCTCGCTCTTGAACGTCAGGCGAGCCTGAGCATACTATCGCTCATGTTTTAAGATAAGCATAACCAAAACTGAACCACGACTACTAGCCATTTTCCATCAATTTAGCTTAACTTGGAATTCCCGGGACCCCTTGACTAGGCCCACCACCACACCTTACTTTGCAGGTCCCTTGACTGTGGAGTTGGCTTAAGGGAAAACAGAGGCACGTACCTGCTTACCCTACAACGGATGTGCAGTCACCATTTTGTGCGAGGAGAGGTGTGACACCCCAATCAAAATTAAGAATCGTAAAAATGATCATTTGTTGGCATGACTGAGAGGTGGAGCAAAATTACTGAAAAATGGGTGAACAAAAAATAAAAACGACAAACCCCCCCCAAAAATCCTATTTTCGGGCAAAATCGGGATCCAATTGGAAAAATTACCCATATCTTCAATATTTAGTCTTCGATACGCCTCTGCGAAGGTGCGGGGGGGGGGGGGGGACCGCAAACCCTTGAGTTCTGGATGAATACACAAGTTTACGTCGTAGGTATTTTCTTTCAAAAAATTGATATCTTTACTTGAAGCCTTACGCTAGAAGAGTAGAATGACCCGGCAGAGTGTTGAACCCGCGACTTTTTAAACTAAATTTTCTACAAGGTGAAAGAAAAGAAGGGGAAAAAATCGAAGAATCGAACCTGGAAATCTGCGATTATGGTAAGAAATAAGAGAATGTTTAAATTAAGCCTGAGTAAATCCCGTATCTGCTGGAGGATCCTTATATGCCTTCACTGGCAGGTCTGGCATGGACTTTGGCAGGATTCCCTGTCGAATTTTCAGCCAGATCAGCTTCTAGGGGTAGCTAGACTTATCTCCGACACCAGTCAGCAACCATCAAAGGCGATCAATGGCCTTACCACCCAGGTCGTGCCTGGGGGCCAGCTCGAGGTCGAGGGGGGAGGGGGGAGGTTTGAAAGTGGGGCGCCAAAATGTTGTCGGTTTTTTTTTTAATGTTTCACATTTTTATATTAAAAAAAAAAACAGATTGTTTTCTTTGAAGAATGTCACGATGGAGTAAGCTGGATCATCAACTAATTGTAATAATTCAACAGTGTAAGACGAACGTTTTCGTCAAGCTATGAGACAAACGAGGTCAAAAATTGTACAAAAATTGAATAAATGTTCGCTGTGTGTAAAATTTAAAATTAGTGACCGCAGGGATATCCTTGCACTTTAGTACAACGGGCAAATTTCCTTAGCTATAGTTGTCGGGAGGTGAGGGGGGGGGGGGGGGAACGGGCAAAATAAGGTAAAAAATGAGGGGGGGGGGGAGCATGAGGGTTGATAAGGAAGGGGCGCCAGGAGGGCTCGAAAAAACCAGCTCGCCTAGGGCAAAATTTTCTTTGAGCCGCTCAGGCCAAACATAACCACCAGATGACACGCAGTTGTGGAATCGGTACTGGGTGCGAATTCCTGATGTATAGTACTCCATTCACAGCTTAATTAAACGTATTTTTTTTGTCATGTTTACTGCTTACTTGTCAATTATGGTAGTCCAGAAGTTTACTCGTTTGTGTTTTTTTTTTCATAATATATATTGTCAATGCATGTATCAACCTATTTTTATGTTGAAGGTGATCAGGTCCTAGACCGACAGCGGAGCATGCTTGAACCGTTTCATTGAAAGCCTGCATGAAGCGAAGCTTTGGTAATTGGACAACATCGATTTCAAGCACAAGAAATAATACAAAAACAATAAAAGAAAACAATTGAAACATCATTGAATGTAAAACACTCTCGATTGCAAAGAAATTGTACCATGTTTTGGTTTTAAAAATATTTAAAGTCTCTGGAGCTTGGCTTTCAGTACGGTACACCTAATTCTCAATTGCTACGAAAGAAACTAACGTTACAGAAATTTCGTTCTCGCGTTGCTACGAAACTGCTCCTTTCTAAGACGCCATCTTTGGTTTGGTGGTGGGCAATGGATAGGGCTACGAGGCCATATGACTCAAAATTTGGATCTAGCTACTGCGCATGCGCGGTTCACGGTTGCGCCGCAAGGGTCTGAGTGGCGGTTCTCTCCTAATTTGTTTCACCTCCGTCGCCCGTCGGTGGGCTACAAACGCTCCAAAATCGCTCTAAAAGTGTAACAAAGGGCTCCGTAACATACATCTGTTATTTTTCCAATTGTTTACCGTTCGGGTTTACACTTAAAGCGCACCTGACGGCAGGCCCGCGACCGCATTTAAAGCCCCCTTAAAGTCTATAGACTCAGGCGCATTTTCTGTTTACAAAGCCAGGCCAAAAGCGTGGAGGTTATCGAAGGTGTGAAGCACAAGCTGTCCATAAGGCCACATCTGCAGGTGATTTTAACCAGATAAAAGCTCGTGGCAACATTGACAAGTTTGTATATTTCGAGTAGTGTATTTGGTTTGGACGCCGTTTGGCGCGCGGCGACAGACGGGTGCACCTTGTCGCGATCGGTGGTGCTTGAGATTAATGATCTCAGCAAGGGTCGCCCAACACAAGTATGATGCTTGCGAAGTTTGTTTTAAATCCCTTCTGTCACGCCGACAACTCTTAAATTTTGCATTGTTTGTTGCGTCGCCTACCCTTGAAAGCTTAGGCCTGCACCTCCTCATCTGTGAACAGCAGTCTCTTCGCAGATGTGGTCGACGCCGAGCACCACACTTGGTAAACGCATCGACTAAGTTCCGTAGATAGGCGTAATGAGGCCCGCCGACTGCTGCAATTTTTCTAATACACCTTATTTAATAATAATTCCGAGGTTGTAATAAAAACAAGCTGAGGTTAAAGATATAAAAAAAATTCTCCTGCATAGAAGGTAGCTAACAGTGCCGTTGCTCACCATACTGAGTCACGTCGCCATCTGTGACGTCACTCAGTAGGGTGCGCAGCAGTTGATAACCTGCTATTCGGGTGAATTTTCACCTTGTATTGATGACGATTTACGAGGTGCCGTTTGAATGACAGTAACTCCTGACAATCTATATGTATTTAAGACCCTTAGCTCGACCGAAACGGCCAGGGCCAACTAAGACTGAGCTGGGGATTGCTATCGATGGAAAAGGGGCGAGCGTAACAATCAGTAACAAGTTACAACCGACAACATCCAACCGCATTTCCCTCCGACAAAAATTTGGAAAAGACGTTTGAGGATCAACAAATTAGGTGCACGAGAGACATGTAGCAGCATCATTAACTGACGAAAAAGCTCTAAAATACGCTGAAAAAAATTCTATTCCTGTGCGGAAATCATCATCCAGTAGAGCGGAACGATCGGGTGGCGGTGGTGGAGGGGGGGGGGGGGAGTGGTGTTATACGGTAGTAAGACCACACGGCAAAAATGAAAAAAGGAGGGAGTGAGGTGAACGAAAATCAGCGCGTTCGTTAGCCATAAGAGTAAGATGGCGTCATTTGGATTTACTAAGCGTAGCCGGAGCCATTACGGCAATTGAATGCCCAAATACACGCCTTCCCCTCACGTGTTACGGCTTCTTCTGTAGCCGGGGGGGGGGGGATATCGGGAAAGGAGACAAGACAAAAATGAAAAAAGGAGGGAGGAGCAACTGAAGGGGATGCGCCGACTGAGGGAGCGAAGCGAGCGAAAATCAGCGTTTCTTTAGTATAAACAAACACAAGCCAGTGTGTTAGCTAGTGTGAGTAAAAATGTGATTGAAGAAACATAATTTGGCGGACCATGGGCAAACATGAAAGACCAAACCCTACCAATGTTGCAAAGGACACATACAACTCTACCCCCGCTTCAGCCAGTGCGAAGTGTGCGCAGAACATGCCACAGACAGAAGATACCACTGATGGAAGGCAATGTATTTTATCACAGCAAAAAGTCATTACAGATACGTAAACGTTGCGCACTTTTCACTTACATGCAATAATCTACCGCCGTGCTACTCTTAACACGGCTAGCTGGACACTGAAACGGTCACTGCAATCAAACAAATTAGGTGCACGAACTACTGCTAAAATATAGCTGCACGGGAAACATGCAAGTGCGTTACATGCAAGTGCGCCTACGAAAAATTGAAAAACAGTTTTCAGGATTACGGTGCGCGAGAAACATGCAACAGCAT
The DNA here is from genome assembly GCA_023313725.1 of Lithobius niger. Classification (NCBI taxonomy): domain Eukaryota; kingdom Metazoa; phylum Arthropoda; class Chilopoda; order Lithobiomorpha; family Lithobiidae; genus Lithobius; species Lithobius niger. Next base: position 43,627 of record JAHWFP010003075.1, read on the forward strand.
TGTCAACCAACGAAGAACTATTTGGTAGAGTAAGTTAGGATTAGGGGTAGGTTTAAGTACTTTAGTGATGAGCGAGTGGCATGTAGGCAGTATTGGCTCAATAAACATAAACAAAAATAAACTTTATCTGGGAACAAAACAATCACTATCAATCAATAACAAACGGGGAACTCAGTTGCTCAGTGCTTGGCTGTAACAATGAACTGAAAGAAATTACATTCCAATGTGGAAATCGTCATCCAGTTTGGTTATTTTTAAAACAATTCCAGCTTCACCAAGGGATGTGCACCTGAGGAGGGATGCGCTGATAGAGTAAGCGGAGCGAACGAAAGTCAGCGGCGTTTGTTAGCCGGTGTGCTCAAAAATGCGCACGCTTAAGTCATCATCCAGTTTGTTTATTTTTAAAACAATTCCAGCTTCATTATGTATTACGCTAACCAAGGGAGGAGCGCCCAAGGGGGATAAGCTGATTGAATTAATCAGTTAGCGAACGAAAATCAGCGTTTGTTAGCCAGCGTTTGCAAAAATGCGATAGAAGAAACTCAGTTTGGTGAAGCATGGACAGTATACATATGAGCCGAGGTAGGCTGTCTGCGAAAGTCTCACGTACGCGAGGACGTCCTTATATCCAGTCCCAGTCACCGACGTTTGTGTTTAAGGTAAAACCGTATTTTTTCTATACTTTATTAGTTTAAATAAGATATAGAGTATAAAATGCGCTATTCGCTTGAGTCTCGTAGGTTTGTAGGTGTGTTTAGGAAGTGTCAGTAGCGTAGTTTTCGTACCGTCGGAACGAAAGATTGCCGGGTCCGGGTCGGACCATTGCTCCATGGGTGGGGGCCTAGCATAGTAGCCTACTCGAGGTTTTTTTTCTTTTTTTTTCGTGTTAGTCCGATAAATGTCGCAGGTTGCATATGTCCCTATTTATGTTGGTTGCAAAGGGGTTTAGTTTGCTGGTCGAATTTGTGTTGTGTACGGTAGTTTTGCAAAGTCGGTCATTATATGTCACATGTCACCCCGGCTGGAGCGGGGGTTGTGTAGAGCGCGGAAAAACTGTTAGGTTATCAAAAAAGTGTGGGTTATCAAAATTAACCCACGGTCTCGTGTGTGGGTTTTCAGATTAACCGTATATAACGGCTACACTTTTAGCATTGGGATGTGTTGGCGTGACGTTACCACCGTGCATTAAGTAATAGATATCCGTGAAGTAGACCGGGTTATCCCGAAATAATTGCTCGTCTGCGAGAAACGGAACAGTCCAAAGATCGAGGGGTTGCGAAATCGCGCGAGCGCGAGTTCGATTTTGCTACCCCTAGATCTTTGGACTGTTCCGTTTCGAGCAGACGAGCAATTATTTCGGGATAACCCGGTCTAATTCACGGTCTAATTAATGTGTTTTAATGCTAAGGTGTGACGTCGAGCCAACATGTCTAGTTATTTGAGATTAAAAAAAAAATTTATTTGAAAATTTTATTTGTGAATTTTGACGTAAATTCCTGAACTCAAACTTCCGGTTTAAACTTCCTGTCTGCGAAAGTCTCATGTACGCGAGGACGTCCCTATATTCAGTCCCAGTCACCGACATTTGTGTTTAAGGTAAAACCGTATTTTTTCTACTTTATTAGTTTAAGTAAGATATAGCGTATAAAATGCGCTATTCGCTTGAGTCTCGTAGGTTTTAAGTGTGTTTAGAAGGTGTCAGTATAGGCTAGTTTTCGTACCGTCGGAACGAAAGGTTGTCGGGGAGTTCGGCTTGGACTATTCATTCGTGGGTGGGGTTGGGGAGGGTACTAGCATCGTACGCGAGGTTTTTTTTTTTTTTCGTGTTAGTGCGTAAAATGTCGCCAGGTTATAAATGTGCTGTTCGCTTGAGTATCGTATGTTTTTAGGTGTATTTACAAGTGTCGGTAGCCTAGTTTTAGTATTGTCGGAGTGAAAGGTTGGAGGATTGGACCATTCCTGCACGGGTGGGGTCCTAGCATAGTAGCCTACGTGAGGTTTTTTTTTTCCGTGTTAGTACGATAAATGTCGCAGGTTGCAAATGTGCTTATTTATGTTGGTTGAATTTGTGTTGTGTACGGTAGTTTTGCAAAGTATGTCACGTGGTAGAGCAATGGTTGTGTGGAGCGCGGAAAAAGTGTTAGATTATCAAAAAAAAAGTGTGGGTTATCAAAAAAGTGTAGGTTATCAAAATTAACCCACGGTCCCATTTACACATTAACATTAACCCACGGTCACTTTTAGCATTGGGATGTGTTGGCGTGACGTCACCGCCGTGCATTAAATATTAATCAGTTAATTTAATTTGTAAATAAAACGTTTAAAAAAAACAGCATATTGGTCGTAATTAGGTTTTTACGACCTCTCATGGAGAATGTTTACGAAAAACATCCGAAATTTGCTTAACATAGTGGTGCAAACGTGTCTCGCGAAGCCGAAAATAGGCCTTCAAATAGCGTAAAATGCTACAGCTTCCGGGCCGATCCCCTACCTGGTTTCGACGGTGCCCCTCCTAAAGTAGAACAAATCTAAACAAAAAAAAAATCATTTTCTTTGCTCTCCGGTCGGGGAATCATTGGCCCCCCCCCCCCCCCTATCTGGAGTTGGCTAGCGCCTCTACTGCCAACGATAAAATAACACACGAAAATGTCGCACCACAATTTCATGTAGCTAGCTTTTGTTTAAGTTTTGCTGCTTAATTTTTGTTTTATGCTTGATGATGTTTTTTTTTTTTTAGAACAATCAAGTTTATAAAAAAAAGACAAAAAATATCCCTACCCCCTTCACGCACGCCAGTCTTACACGCAATTCAGCGATATTTAAGGCTAGACAAACGTCGACGTAATTCCCAGTTTCCCTATCCGCCATCTAAATGGTTTTTTTCTTCATGGTCATAAACTGAACCTTGACCGACGAAAACAAGCCCACCATGAAGTCGAAATTTCCGCTCTTCTACCACTTTTCTCGAATTTCTACCGGATGAAGGCATATACAGATATATGTATAAATGAATTATTTACACGCCGTGCGTTTTAATGTTGTAGATAGATACGAAATGCGACATATTCTCATCGGCTGTCACTACTACTGAGAACCAACTTAGTGCGACTAGGGAGTTGGATTTGTGATTTATGGTCGAATGGCGTCGCACTTCTGGCTAAATTTGGTTAAAATGGAAATAAATACGTCCAGGCTGGAAATCAGTTGCATCTGGAGTTTATTTGTATGGCATGGTTGGATGAAGAAAGTTAGAAGGCTTGCCACGACTTACAGCATTTCGGTGGTTGATGTTTTCGAACGTTCGCCTAAAAACCTTTTAGACTTTTCTTCAGAATAGTAGTCCTAATTTTGAATAGGCCCGACCTGCATAAGGCCAGAAGAGCAGACCCTAAATCGGTCCGCGTTGGTCGAGCAAAAGTAGAGACGAGAGAAAAAATAACCAAAGGAAATCCTAGCACGAGAATTTAGTTTCACGCATGCGTGGGAAGCCTTTCACACAATTATATATACAATATTTTACATTCCATTATATTGCATAGCAAATTCTTATATAAAGAAAGACGCCACAATATTCCACTGATCGCCACCAGGGCCCAGTGCAGCGGGGAGTGCCAGCATTAAACGAACCAGAGGGCACAAGGACATCAGACGCAAGATAAGCCTAAGGGGTCAAGTTGATAAACGCCAGGACGATGGGGATGATAATACGAGGATCCCATGTCCCAACGAACCAAGGCCCATCGTGTTACGGCGCCAGGAGGTAATCTGCCCAAGGCCAACAGGCAAATCGAGGACTGGCAAGTTCCGTCACTCTAAACTTATTTATTCTACAGTTGCGCTTTTCAAATCGTGTTTCTTTAACACCAAACAATTTCATCCATACGACATACCTTTGCCAGATGTACTTCCTCCATCCTTCTCTCCTCTCCCCCCAACTCCCACAAAACGAGCATATTGTAGAATGTTCCGCAGTCGTTCTGCTATAGTTCATAACAGTCGGCGTTGATTATTCCCCCCCCCCTCTCTCGCCTATCATGTGCACAACGCAGTTTCGCTTTCTTACCCCCCCCCCCCCACGTGATAATTTGGTATGGCGACGCAAATGTACGCACATCATCGTCGAAAACGAAATTTCTTAAAATGACGCTGTAAATAATAATATTTTTCTGTAATGCTAATTAATATTATGACAAAATTTCGTTTTAATTAGTATAATTTAATAGTCAGAGCGATGACGCCACAAAACCGAACGATTCCGATGTTTTCCGACTAGCCTCTAACCGACCATCGACCCACATTTCTCCAAGTTGAAAAACTATCGCCACTGCCATTTTTGGTGAAATTTGCAAAGAGCACACGTGTAATGCTGACGTCATAATACTCCGTGTACTATAGACGACGGTTTCACGCTGAAAGACCTCTTTAGAGGTTAGCCAAGTTCAAATATCGAAACTTTATTCTATACAGCATAATACCTTGTGAGCTTCTACACTGCATCTCGCCCACATCTCGACTTTCATTCCTCAGATCACAAATTGAACAAATGTGTCTGGTGTTTGAGGAGATGTGGCTGACCCGATTTGCCTTTAGCCATCTTTTGGTCACAACCACTTTAATTCGGTGTATGACACGTCGAATTAAAAAGTAAACGGATTACAAAGAAAAACGTCAAGTGCGCCGCAAAAAAAAAAAAAGGTTTATATGATTGAAGTTTCACTTTACTTGTTAAAATGTACACGGATAAAAATAGATAATTTTTAATTGAAATAAGTAAATGTACAATTGAGAAAATTGCATTTGTTTAAGTGCTGTTTCGTCTTAACAATAATTTAATTGATAAAACAACAACAGCACTTAAACAGATGTAATTTTCTCAATTGTACATTTACTTATTTCAATTAAAAATTATCTATTTTTATCCGTGTACATTTTAACACGTAATGTGAAACTTCAATCAAATGATCCTTTTTTACGGCACACTTGACGTTTTTGTTTGTTAATTACTGTAATAATGAGTTGCCTTTCTCTTAGAAATCCTATAGTCAGCATCTGCTGCGTCTTGGGTTGGAATCCTTTGAACTTAAGACGGTTGCATGCGGACCTTTGTCTCACCTTTTCTGTTCTGCGGGGGTTTGTGGATGTAGACCCAAGTGAGTTTTTCACGGTTACGAACTTTCACGATTACGAACTATACTATCTCCTGTGGACATTATTGAAACGAACTTCGGGCGAAATGCATAGAGATTGTACAACGTTTTTTTTTTTTTTCAATCGAGTGGTGATTCATATTTTTAGGAGAGGCATTCATCGGTGGATCTTTCAAAATTTTTGTCGTTTTTTTAGCATTCTGATGAGCCTGTTTATTCTTGATATCGATGTTTTTGACCGTTTTTTGTTTGTATTTATGTGTAAGTTTAGGAACCGTGTTAGTGGGCTGACCATCTCACCCCAACCGGTCTCCTTTTACCTTTTGTGTGGTAATAAAAAATTTTATTATCAAATTCTGCCCCCCCCCCCCCCCACCCTTCCCGGTCCACTAAATCTAAAGTATAGCACCGTTTTTCATTGCTGCATAATTCCGGTAAGCATTTCCTAAACTCCACAATAAAATGTGATTATAAATATACTGCAGCACAGCCATATTTTATGTGAGCATCTCACAAATCATCGTTGAGTTCGTCACTTTACCTTAGTCATTTCTAACATTGCCGAGTTGTGATCATCGCGTCCGGGCAGAAATTCTTGGTCCTTTTCTCACAAGAATTATTGACAGGCAGAAAAACAGGATTTACAAGGAATTGACAGAAAGAAAAGTAAAAGCTAAACCAACAATGAAATAAGAGCAGGGCGTTTTTTTCCATGCTAACTGGAGGTCCAAATGGACCTGCAGCCGCCTAAAGTGGACCTCCAGTTAAACTCAATTGGACCCACTGGAGGTCCACCCTAAAAAGGAAATAAAATGTCAAGCTTAATACATTTAATGCTTTCATGAGAATGTTTTTCTTACTATAAATGCAAATTTTGGGGATATGGATAATGAATTCAGATCCAATCCAGTTCACAACGAATCTTCACGGTAGGTAAAATCCAGTAGCGTTCACAGACCACCGAGAGGGCAGGGGCAACTTTTGCAAAAGGGCACGTTGAGGTTTTATTTTTCTGGTTTTGAAGGCTTATTCGATTTCGGCAAATTGTCACTTTTTTTGCGTAGCTGAAAAAAACCTTGACTATCCTGAAGACATATTTTATTTATAAAAAATAAGTATCTAGTGTGAAAAACTGAAAGATTTACATTACGTACTTTTTTATGCGTATAATGCAGTCAGCAAAGCTGATTTTGTAAAAATGTTTCCAACGGCACTTTACAAGGCCAGAAAATGCTGGACAATAGCAAAAATGCGTCAGCTTCCGGGGCTCCGGACCCAGCTGGGGGGGGGGGGGGAGCTCACAGCGTGCCCCCAGACCTCCTAGCTGTTATTGGTTTATACCTACACACAGTTTGGCGAAATGACTAGTGTTCCCCTCAGTACCAACCCCACTTACACCACTGCACATAGTTTGATTTTTTTATTATGTTAATAGTTCAGCCATTAACATAATGGTGCCCTTATATATAAAAGTCGTGCCCTTTTGTGAAAGTGGACCTCCAGTCACATTTCTTAAAAAAAATGCCCTGAATAACAGCGCAGCAAATGATCAGAAGAAGAAAAAAAAAACAGTGTTTACTACGCGGCTGTTTCTAATATGTTATCGAATGTACGTTTGACTTGTATTGGGCGAACTGTGCCAAGCGGCTGGGAAGCGGCCGCCTCCGAAACCAATAGGTTTGCGGCCAAATTATTTTTGAGGCTGGACAGATTTGTTGTCGCAAACTATGCCAAACAGGCTGTTGAATTTATCACCCATGTTATTTCTCGCATTGCACGGTGCAATGAAGTAACGCCTAGTTTGAAAAGCTATAAATAGATAGGGGCCTATGTTTAAAAAACGTAGGTAATTATGTTTTGAAAGATACGTGCTTAACGGATAAAAAAAAAATGTATGATTATAATAACACAAAAATCTAAATCTCAACCTATTTCAAACTTTTAAAAAGCTCGTTAGCTTCCGCTGACCCTGCAGAGCCCCATCCCATGCACTGTTAGAAATTTCCGTATTTTCACCGTACAACGTCCGTAAATATTTACGGAACATGCCTGTAAATATATTTTACGGAATAAGTACCGTAATTAAGCTCAACAGTAATTAATTAATTACTGTTTAGCCTGACTTCAACTCATCTTTACTTAATGCTCCGTAAATTTAACCGTTTCTCAAGATAACGGGACGTCCGTTAAATTACGTTCGTTTTCCTGTTAGCAGTGTTACCATTGACTGTCACCGTAAAAAAACGGAAATATTCTTTACAGTGTGAACCCATCTCTTGATCCCCCCCCCCCTCCCCTTCATCTCCAGTAGGCCAAACGTTTATTGCTGTGAGGGACAACTTTTAAATAAAATAAAACAACAAATCGCTGTAAATTATATAAAGAACAGAAGAAAAAGTCTGCGTTTTTTTTTTTTATTTAATCCCTCGTTGGGCTTTTGTATTTATTTGTATTCTTTCTCTATTGCCATGACCGCAAGCGTTCCCGGTCGAATGGAGCCTTAGTCACTGCTCTGACTTTATAACGGGTTCGGCGAGTTCTGGTTCGGTGCTAATGGAGAAGTGGCCATGGTGATAAAGGCGCTGTGCCATTGATCTGGGAACGAATTGGGTAGCCAGTTCGAATCCGGCGGGTCATGCTACTCCGCCGAAACGTAAGTGTGTGATTTTTGTTGTTTGGCTTGTTTTTCTCTTTTCTTTTGGGCCAACTCTTCACGGTCCGCCCTTGCAACGTCAAGTAAAATATAGTGTCCGCGGCCTCTCTTGTGTTCGCCGCGAAACGAACACAGATAATTGATTGTACGATTTTGGTAGCAGAGTGCCTTGTTGATATCCAAGATGGTTACAAAAACAATTGCGGCCATTGACTAAAGCCGCCCCCTCCAGGAAGCCGCTCATAAAATACTTGCAGGACTCAAGATACGCCGTGCACACAATAAAATGGTCTGAAGCCATACACATGTTCCAAAAACATGCATTGCAAAAGCAGGAAAAGGAACCGAAATGGGTTAAAACATTAGGAACCTTGCTGAACTTACATCATTCGCAAGACATTCCGTTATTGCCCGAGGATGTACCTGGCATTCCAACATTCCAACGTTTCCCTTCAGCGTATCCTGGATTCGCTTCTGAGTTCTGAAATAATGCCTGACATACAGACAGACACGCTGACTGACAAAATGACGGGATGAGAAGCGCCTTTGCACTGCTTCGCATCGCGTCTCAATCGTTGTTTTTTTTTTCGGTTAGGAATGGGAAATAAGACAAGAAAATCTGTCTTCAGAACATGACTTACAACGTACAATGTGCATACGTGCGTGCGTGCGTTCGTATTTGTACGTCTACTCCTCCGGTACTAAGGCCCCA
>JAHWFP010003075.1:52148-62459 GCA_023313725.1 Lithobius niger
AGGTTTAGGATGATTTGTTGCATCATCGGTCATCTGTGATGGGGTTATTGTACAAATACACACAGTGGCTTTACGGGGATGGGAGGGTGTGTGTGTGTGTCGTCGGGGGGGGGGGGATATATTGTGGCACACTACATTCTACGAACAGATAAGCACACATATACGTTAGCGAGGAACGGGTTTCTGAAACTTGCGAATTTTAAAGAAGTATGGTGCCAAGCCCGAGTACTTTTGTACCTAAAGAGTTCATGCATTTATAATATTCCAAACCATTTTTCCAGCTAAATATCAAAGCATCCTGAATGAAAGGCCGTTGCATTGATACTCTCCACAATGCTCAGCTATACATAGCATCAAATCGACGACTTTGCCTCGCAGTGTCATGAGGTTTGCAAATTAGCCTTTCTATAACAAGAGATGCAGCCACCAACAAAAGGTTCCCATTTTATTTACCTGTAGTTTAATTATTCGTGGAGCGTAGCGCAGCCTATAATAACGGACAACAGATTGCAAAATGCTGATTGGTTGCACTTTTGTAGTTAGGGTGGAGCCCAAATGAAAGTTCCTATTACAATGAAATTTGCTTCATCGCTTGAAACCTCCAAAAGTATTGTTGAGCTCGAATTTGCTGAAAATTAACCAATTATTACGGAAGAAAGTACACGATGACATCGTGTTCACACTAAGATTTCAGAACTCGGCTCACACTAAGATTATCAGGTCAGATTTTCCATTTTTAAGAATATAACTTTAAAACCGCACGTGCTACTGGTTTTTAGTCCATGCCAATGGTAAGTTGTCATCTAGGCAATCAATTTAAGTATCTTAAAAGTGCCCAGCCGACCAGGGTAGCGTGAGAGGCTACCATGCTCCTTCAACGGGTATGGGAACTATTCTGGCCAATTCTGGCCAATCTTTCGGCCCCTGTATACGATGATTGGAGTTAGCAGATATTTCTTCTTCACTAAAAAGCCTGGTAATGTTCAAAATTGAGTCGGTTCAACCACACGCGCATTGAATTCTTTCGGCTGACTTGAAATTAATTTAAAGAAAAGAAAAAACAAAGTATTTGGATGTCAAAATCGGTCCAAAATTTCACAGCTACGCATTTTGACCGGAATCGATTATTCAAAAAACCCTCAGGTAATCAACCCCTCAGCTATTCTTGGGCTTGGCACACCTCTCAGGGTTCGTACAAAATTTTTGGTTTGAATTTCCCTGACTTTTCAGGCTTTTCACTGACTAGCTTTGACACATTTCCCTGACCTTTGGCGTCATAATTTAACTACTAAACTTAATATAGTACATGCATCAGTATATAATGTTTTTATTGATTTTATAGCTACCGTTCTCAAAATTTTGATGACTTTTCCCTGACTTATTACTTAGTTTGGATTTTCCCTAACTTTTTCCTGACGTTTTTCACACATTTTCAATTTTCTCTGACTTTTCCAGGTTTACCAGGTCCCGTACGAACCCTGCCTCTGTATATTTGAGATGAGAGGAACCCCGGAAATGCTCGCGAGCAAAGTAGATTGTGCCGTGTAAAGTCCTAGGTATTTCCTAGCAAAATTGGCCCTCTCCTTCCTGAAGCAACTTTAACAGTAAAAGGACGGTATTTCGACTCGTTCCTTTTATTCTTAATTTTATTGATTACGAACATAAACTCCACAAATAGGTGATAGAGTGCATTTATAGTATGAATCGAACGATGAATGCAGAAGTTATCGTGCAGACAGACAGAACTACAAATAGACAAAGACAATAAAGTGTACTAGATTTGTAAAGCTTCCAACGGATTTACGGAGATTTACGATTTACTGGAATTTGATGTGCAGGTTTGAAGATTTACAAGATTTAAATGATTTATGCCAGATTTACGTGATATACAAGATTTGTACTAGATTTACAAGATTTACACAAGATTTAACAAATTTACACAAGATTTACATGATTTACACAAGATTTAGATGATTTACACAAGATTTAGATGATTTACACAAGATTTACAGTTTTACAACGTTTGTACAATATATGCAACGGATTTATAAATCTGAATCTTGGGTTTACGAGATTTCTAATAATCTTGGCCAACCCCTCGCAACAAACCGACAAACGTACAACGATAAACGTCAGCAGAGGATGTGTCAGCACGGGTAACATAGAACGCTGTGGTGGGACGAGACGCATCGAGTAACCAACCTAACGGAGTTTCAACGGAGTTTTTGAGAAGAAATTGTACCCCTTAATAGAAATCTGCTAAATTTCGAAAATGTTACGCCATTAGGGAGATTTCAAAGTTTTTGGATTGACGCTCTATTCCCGTCTCTAATTTTTTTTTCTATCCTTCACCCCAATCTTCTATCTAGGTTGAAAAGTTGGGGAAACGGAGAAGTTTGGGAAGATGGCAATCGTCATTTGACAAGTGAGATCTGCACCACCTGCACGATTGGTTCAAGTCGGCAGCTAGAACATCATATTACACTAATTGAAACGGTATGTGACTGATTAGTATTTGGGGAAGAGGATCTACTCAAAAACAAAAACATCCTTCGAAATATTATGGTGCAATGCAAAGACCTAAGGTGGGAGTGGTAGGTGTTGGGACAATGTAATGGACAGTAGAGTCAGGCAATGCATCGATACCCTCCGCTAGTATATTAACTTTTCATATTTTAGTTTAGTTAACATAGTTATTTGAGAACGTGATGAAACTGCTTTCAGTGTGTGCAAATTAGGGGAGGACAGTTGCCAAAGCCTCACCAACAAATAACAATAACAAAACTACAATGGAGAAAGTTCAGAGGAAGCACTTTTGTTTCATAAAAATAAAAATTAAATTAATACATTACAATAACACTCCCCTCCCTTTGAGCTTAAATTATTTAGAGTTCTATATGATTAGAGTTCGTTTGCGCACGAGAATTTTCAAAAACTGGACCTGGAGGAGGAGGAGGCGGAGCGACTAACAATATGAAAATGTCACAATGCTGCAACGTGTAACAATGGTACAATAAATAGAAGAGGTGCACAAGATGGATTAGAACTCATTCGAACAAGATGCAACGATGCTTGGGCACGGGGAAAGTAATATTGTCGTCGTATCTTATTTGAGTTAGTATTGTCGGCCTTCCAGCTGCAACCAAAGTGAAACGGTCCCGGAGTTCGCTTAAATCTTCAAGATTTAAACCGTAGGGTGCGATGTCTCTAATTGGCCTCAAAATTGGGCGACCAAAACGAATAAATGACATATTTAGTTCTTCAATGCGGGCTTCGGGAAGCCAGTTGAATTGTTTCCGCGATTGTTTGATACAATATTTCATCTGCCTACAACAATGCAAAACCAACTGACCATCAAGATGACACACTGCCATAAGATAATAGACATGGGACGAAACTTGGGCGGAACATGAACCTAATTATACGCATTTCTAATGCTCAGTTTTTTCGCAAACAAAATTGGGTGGACAGTGAACATCCTGTACAAATGATAAACCAGGCTGTAGTAATTACAATAAAAAGGAAGCGAAAAAAGCGAACAAATTAACTGAACAAAAAATAGGGAAAAAAATAGGGAAAAAATATTAGAGCTCGTATCCCCGTATTCACAGCCGTGAAGGTACACGCATAAAGACGGATTAGAGTTCACTCGAACGCAACGAACTATAATTTGAATTCCATTCGCAAAACGTAAACCCACAAACACACACAAAATAGATGCCATAAACAGCAAAACGCTATAAAATTGAAAGATAAAAATGCATTAACAAAATGAACACTAGAAATAACACTAGAAATAACACTAGAAATAACACTAGAAATAACAACTAAAACGACCTTCACAGACAAACACAGGCAAAAAACTGCCTTAACTAGGAGTCTGCTTGTTTCACAATAAATTCACTCAAAATACACGTATACCCACTCAGACGAAACGGACTTTCTTTCTGACATAACCATTGATCAAAAACAGTCCTTGTTCCCTGGTATTGGAGTTCAAATTATAGTTCGTTGCGTTCGAGGGAACTTTAATCCGTCTTTATTCGTGTACCTTCACGGCTGGAGTATGGGGATAATAGCTCTAATGTTTTTTTTTCTAAACGGCAAAGCCGTTTTATGTTCAACTGATTGCACTTAATCTCATCAGGGTAGTTTCTGGTGTCAGGTGGTAACAGATTTTGACACACCACAATGACCACCAATATTTTAAGAATATATTTTCATGGTTGCAACATTGTCTCAGCATTATTATTTCCACTCCACTGCTGCACATGAAAATGAGATATGACACAATGAATCGGTTATGCGATGTAGAACGATGCTATTGTTTGATGGTATTTTTTAGGGAGCACGAACCCAAAGGTTATCGGCCCCACGAAGTTCAGAGGGACAATTTACCTGGAGATATCCAAGCAGAAAACCCGGGATCTTTAACATACCACAACTGACATGAGCACGGGGCACCACAGGCCCCCTCTACGATGCCATTGTTTGTTTGTTTGTTTTAAAGGCAGCACGAACCCAAACTGGGTTATCTTCCTAACGACGATGAGAGGAACAATTTAGCTAGAGAAATCCAAGAAGAAAACCCAGGAAATTTGACATACCACGATGCCATTCTAAATACACGAAATATACACGAATACACGAATATACACGAATAGACGAATTATACAATGTAACAATGACAGAATTCATCATTGCAATTGAGCGGAGATAGTTGTTTATTCAAGGATCGTAACCCCCCCAAGAGCCCCATTCTAAAACAACTTACGCAAAACAACAAAAAAGCAAATATGGACAGAAAATAGAAAAGCCCAACACTTGGCATGATCATTTACTTGGGAAAATAGTCATATATAAATGCATGAAGTTCGGGTCAGGGGAGGTGGTGATTGAGTGAGCGAGACGAACGAAAATCAGCGTTTGTTACCCAGTGTGCGTAAAAATGAGCAGACGGGATACACGCCTTCCTCGACAAACACATGAGAGAGCAACCCGTTCTAAATGTTGCAAACGGTGCATCAAACACCACACTTGCTAGTAATAATTTGGTGGTGAGTTACAGTTATGTTGTGCTAGAGCTGAAAAGTGCGAACTTCGTGGTGTAGACATGCGGTATTAGGTCGACCCAAGTTGAAACGCTAATCATTAGCATTTAATTATTGGGGCGCTTTTACAATCTCATCGAACATGTCAGCGCTGAAGCCTCACTTATGAACTACTTTGAGTAGGTAGCGCTTCAGCTCTAAGTTATTCGATGGGTTTATGGAAGTTAATTGAGTGTGATGCCATAGTGTTAGTGTCTAATATATTGGAAGTATCGTTTCTGCACATTTTGGGGTTAAGCTAAAAGAAACGATATAAGACAGAAGCTATAATTTCCTTAAAATACAGTGCACGTCCCACCCGATAAACATTAACTACATGTGGAACTACGCTTAAAAAAAAACGCATCTATACTAATCATAATTTTAATTGTAGGCTACTTTATCGGGATCATGCAGCACAGACATGCAAAACGTACCTGCCGAATATTTCTGACACACAGTTGTACCGGTATTTTTTTAATGATACTTGGCCATGGATTTATTATTCTTTATTTGTAATCCTCTTATCTCGTCGGTTGTATTTCGTAAGTGGGAACCGGAGGCGAAGGGGAGGGGGCGGGGGGTAAGAGGGGCCTCAATCATTTAGACGACCAAGCGTTAAATTGTCCGTTAAATTGCCAACCCACCGGAAGATCGTTCGCCCAATTAAAGCTAACTAGCAGGCAGAATTTCAAGCTACAGCGATTTTTTTTTTTTTTATTGCTTTCTATCTTTTTAGTCCCTCAGCTACCCATCGAGTTAGGGATATTTATGCATCTATCTCGCGACCCGTTCTCGCAGCTTGGCAGTTCGGTGCGTGTCCAGTTAGATGGGGCAAAATGTTGTTCTTGATGGAAGATCGCTGCGAAAGGCCGCGTTAACCCAGCGATCGAACAAAGCAAATTTGTAGCTAGAATCTAAAATTTCAACATAGGACTAGTTTGGCTGTGCCAAGGCGTTATTTTATTGTTACATATCTAGACACACGCTAGTGTGTCGCGCCAAGTTAGGCAACAAACATCACAACAAACATCACATCAATTCAATTGTCGAGGTTGTAAACCATTGTAGCGCGACGCCATTGAAGCATTGACCGCCTGGGAATCTGGCTGTTGCAGACATAGGGCCTTAGGGCTTCGGGCAGATGACCAGGAGTGGTTAACGCTCGTTAAACGCTTTGAAACCCTTTGAAGCATATATAGTTGGGCACATTTCAGATACTTGGTGAAAAATAATAATGCGGTACAAAAGCTTAAATGGTGTTGAAATCATGAGCAATGAGCCACCTCACAAAAATTAACTCGTGTACGAATGCCAGCTAAGCTGCTTTCAATAGAAAATCTGACCCTCAATAACGTTGTAAATGTGTTACTTGCTACTAACTAGCTACTCCGCTCATCCCCATGTTAATTTCCATAGGGTGATTATTCATCGATACCGAGATAACGGGAAGGCTTCCAGCTATGAAATTGGGCGAATGGGTGCAGTACAATACGAACTACGTACCGTTAATAGTTTGGAGCTTGGGGGCGCAACGGGAATAGCGTGGGAGGGCGCGTAAGTACGAAAATATTGTTATAACCATTGTTAGTATTGTCGGCATCGTCTCTCATTGGACGGCCAAAGTTCGGACAATGAGAACGTGTATCTGACGTGCGTGCCTAGACACATACTAGTGTATCACGATAAATCTAAACAACGTTGCAAAGAAATTGTGTTCACGTCCAATTCACGAAAAATAAACCAACTGTAATAACAAAGTCAATAACTGGTAAACAGGCCACCAAGTTGAGAGTGGTTCGGCCCTTCAAAGAAGTGATATCAACGCACCAAAACTAACTAAATAAAACAAATTACACAAAATTAAAACCAAACCAAAACCCTCTAAAGAAGTGACTAAGTTGAGAATGGTTCGGCCTCTTGGCAAAAGATAGTAGCAAATTTTTGAAAACCAATTTCTTGTAGAAGTGGCACTTTATTACACATCTGCACGGTAGTGGAGTTGAGTCAATACACAATTTAAAAATAGTGCATACTGACGTACGTGCCTAGACACACACTAGTGCATCACGATAAATCTAAACAACGTTGCAAAGAAATTGTATTCACGTCCAATTCACGAAAAATAAACCAACTGTAAAAACAAAGCAAAATAAACAAAGCCAAAAACTGGTAAAGAGGCCACTAAGTTGAGAGTGGTTCGGCCCTTCAAAGGAGTGATATCAACACACCAAAACTAACTAAATATTGTAATACAAATTACAACAAAATTAAAATCAAACCAAAAACCCATAAAGAGGTGGCTAAGTTGAGAATGGTTCGACCTATAGGCAAAAGGTAGTAGCAAATTGTTGAAAACCAATTTCTTTTTGACGTGGCACTTTATAGTACACATCTGCACAGTAGTGGAGTTGAGCCAATACACAATTTTAAAAAAAGGAGTGATATCATATCAAAAACCAAAACTGGTAAATGGGGCGCCAAGTTCAGAATGGTTCGGCCCTTCAAAGGAGTGATATCAACACACCAAAACATTCGCCAACTTAATCGGACCGAATAATACTTTGGACGTTAAATGAAAACTTAAACATTGCTACCGAAAGTAGCAATGTTCTAGTTTTCATTTAACCTTCGAATTCTTAAGCGGTGCGATTAACTTGGCGAATGTTTTGGTGTGTTGACATCACTCCTTTCAAGGGCCGAACCATTCGGAACTTGGCGGCCCCTTTTACCAGTTTTGGTTTTTGATATGATTTTATTGACAACAGTCGAGTTGTTTGGCCCCGAAAGCGCGGTCGTATCTTCTTGTTGCTTCTTCCAGTTGTTGTTGGGGCTCTTTGCCCTCACCTGGAGATCGAACCAATGAACCGATTTTCAATTTCTATAGTTTAAAACGTAGGTATTAACAAGGTCTAAATTCTTGTAACAGTTATTTTAATGCGACTACAATATTCTTGTTGTTGGTGTTCTTATGGAATAATTTTGTTTCACCTGGAGATCGGATCACTAAAACGATATTGAAATTTTTGTAGTTTAAAATGTAGGTATTAACAATGATTATGACCTTTTGAAAGTACTTTAATGGGACTACACTGTTGTTGTGGTTTTTGCTCTGAGTACAGTATGGAACCAATAAACCGCTTTTTAAATTTTTATAGCTTAAAATGTAGGTATTAACAATGATCATGACCTTTTGAAAGTATTTTAATGGGACTACAATGTTGTTGTGGTTTTTGCTCTGAGTATAGCATGGAACCAATAAACAGCTTTTTTTAATTTATATAGCTTGAAATGTAGGTATATTTATTAACAAGGCTCAGGGTCTTTTGTAAGTTATTTTAATATGACTATAATATTGTAGTTGTTTTTCCTGTTTCCGTTGGGAGGTTTTTCTCTCACCTAGAGATCGGACCATTTTACCAATTGTTAATTTTCATGGCTTAATATACAGGGCTGGTATTAACAAAGCCCAGGGCCTTTCGTAAGTTACTTTAATGTTGCTGCAACGTTATTATGGCTCTTACCAAGACCGAACTAAATACTTTACATTTTTGAGGATATGGCCATAGCAACTAAGGCGCTATGCAAGTGATCTGGGGGCGAACTGGGTAGCCGGTGCGAATCCGGGTCATGCCACTCCGACGAAACGTAAGTGCATAAAGGTGGCTTACTGAACTACGTTATTTCTAGTGTATGTTTTTCGCTGTTGGCTTGTTTCCGATTTTCCTTAGTATTATTTCCAGCGATTTGTATCTATTTATTACATTTTTATAGCTTAAAATGTTGGTAAACAAGATGGCCTGGGGCCCTTTGAAAGTTATTTTATTGTGATTACAATATTCTTGTTGTCATATTGTGCGCGTTGTATAGTTTTACACTCAGCTGGAGGTCGAACCAACTTTAAATTTTCTATAGCTTAAATTGTAGATTTTAACAAGGTTCAGGTTCTTGCGAAAGTTTGGTTTACGCAACTACAGTACTGTTTTTGTTGTTGTGTTTGTTCTTGTTGGGGCTTTTTTGCTATCACCTATAGATTCGAATTTTCATTTTGGCTAGAATTGTATAGATGCTTTTGAGACTTATTTTAATGTTACTATACGATCATATCAAAAACAAACAAGTGGCTTCTGTACAATTCCTCCACTTATAATCTTGAGGCGCACACCTCTATCACGCACCAATAGCTATCTCTACTATACTAATCTAAAAGCAATAACCATTACAACTGCCGGTTAAAAATATGTTAGCTTTTAGGCCTATTTACAATTTAGGAGTAATTTTCAGTTCTTAGGCCTAATTTTAACCAGCATTTTTAATTTCGTAAGTGCAGCTAACGGAGATTTGGATTGTATAGTAAGCATATTCATTTTTGCAACACGGTGCACCTTCCGTTACACAATTACAGTATTACAACGTAACGCGCAACGTAGCCTATATAGATCAGTGGTAGTGAGGAAGTGACGAGAGAGACGCTGTTGATGAAGCCAATAGCGTCTCGTAGCAACTTGACGTTGCCGTGGTACCATGATTTTAGGCCTAATTTTCATTTTTTAGGCCTTATTTTTTTTAATGCAGTGTTAATTTCGTAAGTAGCAGATAGGCCAAATGGAGAATTTGGTTCGACGGTAATCCTATTCATTCATGCAACAATGCGACGAGACTATAGCAAACGAAGCTAAAACCCATTTGTTTTTATTGCGTGTTACCTTAGGATTTCAATTCGACGATCAAACGTTATTATTTAATTTAGTTACGTCGAAGAAGTCTGTTAGCTATAAGGAAGTAACGATGTTTTAATTTACCATGTTATTTAACTAACTTCTCACACTGAATCTAACGATGTAAACCGTGGTCATCTCTATACCGTTGCGAAGTTGAAAAAAGGAACGGACGGACAAAGTTGTTGCGATAGTCTTCTCAGCCGGTACGGCTGTACAGAAGACTAAATCTGGCAAAAGGGATCGCCAAGTTCCGAATGGTTCGGCTCTTCAAAGGAGTGATATCAACACACCAAAACATTCGCCAAGTTAATCGCACCGACCAATAGTAGCAATAGTCAGGTTTCTGATTTAACCTTTGATCTAATACTCAGTGGGATTAGCTTGGCAACTATTGTAGCAACTTGGTGGAATCCTTTTGTTTTCTGATATCAATACTTCGATTGGCTGAAACTTGGCGGGTTCTTTACCTTTGCGGGTTTTGTTTCAGATTTTGCATCCCT
>JAHWFP010003080.1:0-25901 GCA_023313725.1 Lithobius niger
AGCGACCCATATCCTTATACATCTCCCAGGACACCAACAACCTCAATCGTTGGGCCACGATTCAGAAGTTACAGACAACATAACGAAGTCTTTGCTCTCGCCCTATGACGGCAGGTATTTCATTCTTGAAAACTGGGAGCAAACGTACGCCCATGGTCACTATCGTACTACTGACAATAGGTTCAAAAACGGGGACTATGACTTTGACTCGGCCATGGACACAGACAGCGATTTGATGGAATCGGAGAAGAGAGATATCATGAGGGGGAAGTCTTGGATATTGAGGTTGATGGTAAAGACGTATGAGTGGAAAGCATAGGCCTCAATTCCCCCTTCCCGTCATGAGGTACAGCAGATGGATATGTTGGATGAGAGGGAGAGAGATGACGACAAGCTGATAAAGGCAGTTGCTGAGCAGGAAAGGCACCTCACCATCACCGAAAAGAGGAAGATGGTGAGGAGAGATCAGTACGTGGCATAGAAACGGAAGTCGGGAGGAAGAGAGAGTCAGATATAAGTGAATAGAACCACACAGACACTTAAAGCCTCAAAGATGAGGAGAAGGCGAGAGAGGACCAAAGGTACAGCAGCTAAGAGAACTAATTCTGCAGCAGAAAAAGAAAAGAAGTCCTAAATCCTAGATTTCCTAACCTTTCCGTCCTTCCATCTTCCATTTCCTAAATTACTGGCTATACCTTCGGGGACTTTCAGTTTCTGGCAGGTACAGCCAAGGTAGAAATGTACCCAATTCCTAATCCCCATCCCAACCCTTCCCTTCCCATAACAATCTCACCTAATACCTGCAACCTTGACGTGGTGGAGAGGTTCAGTACCACGATGATACGAGGGGGAAGCCAGAAGCAGTTAAAAAATACTATTCTACCTGTAGATATCAACAATTAACCTCTCTTTATCAACTGAGATTCTCAGTATAGTGGATAGCATCACTGACAGCTATCCCAAGAGTCCCTGTTTCGATCCTGTCCTTAGGACTTCAGGAATTCTTTTTTCTGAAAAAAATTTCAAAAATAGAATAAAATCTCGAAATATACCAATTTAGAAAATAAATAAGGCTGACTGACCTTAAGGGTGCAAAGTATTCCTAAAAATGGCACCCAAAAATGGTTGCCTTCAACATGACACGCGCAAACAAAAATGGAGGGCATTCCAAAAAGCCCACCTTCAATATGGCACACCACAAGATGGATGCCTTCAATATGGGACGCCCCAAAATGGTTATTTGGGTAAACAATAAAAAAATCAGGGCATAAACCAGATCAACAAAACCGGAAATAGAAACTAGAAACCGTAAATCAAAACTAGAAACAGGAACTGGAAGGGCAGCCATCTTAGAAAATGGCGTCACTTCTGCTTCCGGTTGAGACAGGATATGATGTAATTCAAAATAGTGATACTTCCAGTTCCGCTTCCAGTTTATATGGGTGCCACGATCTTGTCTGATTCTCTCTGTGCGAATCCCCTAATATCCTACTACTGGGGTAATTAAAATTTCAGTTTGAATTTGGTTTTTCTAATTTAAAATGACTGTTAACATTTATTGTCAAAACAATGTTGTATCAACGTTATGCAGCAAATGTTTAGTTTGTGCTCAGCAATATTCGCTTAGCTATCAGTTTTAATTGATTATTAGTTCTGTTGGTGGTGGATAGAAATTACTAAATAGAATTATATACTTAATAATAATAATAATAATAATAATAATACATGGTAGGGAGCAGTGGAAGGGGGGTGCAAGGATTCGTCTCTTAACCGCTAACTGCAGACCCAGGTAAAAAGTGCATTAAGTTTGCAAAGAATATTCTCGGGGTGCAGAAGGAAAGGGCAAAGGATAGACGTGTCTTGAAGGAATCCAGTATTGGGGCGGTAACCAATGAATCATCAAGAAAGAGTTGCAACAGGTGCTACTCTCAGAGCGAAGGACTCCGTAAATTTAGACGAAATCTCGGAAGAATGAGCTTCAAACAGTTACCGTGAGTTTTAGTGAACAGGTTAATTTCAAATAATGGGAGTTCCAAACGGAGCATGGAATGAACAATCTTAAAAGTTAGAACCAGATCTGCACTCAAGCGACTGCACTCAAGTGTATCCAGCTTGAGAAGACGCATGCTGGGCAATGCCTTAGTATGTTTCCTCTGAACGGCTTCAATCCAATCAATATCCTTATGGAGATTAGGTGACCAGACCTCGCTGGCAAACTCGAGCAGTGGCCTGACAAAGGCTTTATAAGCCCAAATAACCGGTGTTACTGTTTCCAGAGTTAAAACAACAACGAACCATCGTTGTTCAGTGGCTGGCGGCCTTAACAATAGAAATACAGTGAGTGGTGAATTTTAAATCGTTCTGAAACCAGACGCCAATATCGCAGAAACTACCAAAGGTTTTTCTCGGGCAGGAATCACCCAGAAAATAATTAGGGCTGCTGGAAGATCCACCAATAGCTAAACTATGGCACTTATCAGAGGAGAAAGGAAGTTGCCGTTTAAAAGACTAATCAAAATTAAAGTCGATACTGTACTGCAGACAAGATGCGTCTTCCGGTGAAATAACAGGGGAGTGCGCTTTAAGGTCGTCTGCGAACAAAAGTGATCCACAGGAAAAGGTTCCAAGCAGAGTGTACATCAGTAAACACACTGAGTTCAAATCTCCAATTAACACCTGTCAGTGTTTTGTGGAGTTTATCAACAGATATGAAATTTTATGATGAAGCTTAAAATTGACCATATTGTGATCACTGCTACCGAGCTTCTCAACAACGTCAATATCAAAGATGGCCGTTCATTTACTGTGAGAATAGTATCGAGAATATTTCCGGCGCAGGTTGGCTCGGTTACCAACATGTAAAGCCACAGTTGGAAGTTTCTTCAAGAAAGGTGTACTGGACACTGTAAGTGGAAGAGAAAGTGATTCAGTTGGCGGTAAAAAAGATTTAAATCACCGAGCACAATATTAGAACAACCAGGAACTAAAGCCGACTTCATATATGCAGCAGTTTTGGAAAGCATATCAACATCAAAACCGTGTGGGATATAAGACAAGATAAAGTTAAGTTTCGATTTCGGGAGTCTAACTGTGAAAGATTCAACTTCATTGGCGGAGGAGCTCAGAAGATGATTTGTGCCTTTGCAGTAAATTAGAGCGATTCCACCTACATGGGAGCCTTGGTCTTGGCGAATGACTTCAAAGGGAAGGCCGTTAAGTACTAATGTTTCAGGAATGGTTTCGTTAAACCAGGTCTCAGTCACAAAGACTCCCAAAGCAAGAAAGTGCATACCTCACTACGATTACGTGAGTGCTTCTTTGATTATTTTTATATTTTCTTCAAACTTTATTTATTGCTTTCGAATTAGAGATGACCATTGGTTATTAAAGCTTTCTGTTTATCAGCGTATTATTGACGAAATTTGACATATAGACCATTAATGTCAAAGCTTCAGCGTGTTACTTCTAAGTTTCTAATTTTTGACACTTGCTCTTAACATTTTAACGTTCTATTTTTGTTTATAAATATTGAGTTCTGAAGTCTGAAGAACAATTAGTAATCGAGTTCTGAAGATCTCAATTACTCAGCTGAGCTAGGGATGCTGTAAGGTAGTTTAATTTCCATATTCACACGTATGGATATGATTTCCATCATGGATATATGATTTTCGTCGAAAGCTCCAAAGATAGTGTTATGCTGTTTCACTTTATAATTTCTGCCGAGTGCTCTACCTCAAATTTCGCCCCTCCCCCCTAAAATATTTGAGCTAGAGTTTTTATCTTCGAGCTCGTGATTTCATAAACCAAAGGACCGTTGCAAGAAATTACACCAAAATCAGAACACATATTGCAACCGTTATCATTTCCAAAAGAGACACAAATTCCAAATTCAGTCTAGTAATCGGCCTCGTTTCTTTTCTCAATCGAACATTTACTTTTCTGAGATTCCAGGCGATTGTAATTTGAAGCGCTGTCTTATTAGAAACTTGTGGTTTCAGGAATCGATGTGAATTCTGAAAAACTTTCAGTGCTGTGTTCTAAATCCATAAAATATTGAAGGGAATAGTTGGATGCATAATGAAAACAAATGTTTTGTGTTGTAAATTAGTTTGCAGTGTATATTACCATACAAAGAAACTATTCATACTTTTTAACCGCAAAACAGAACATGCTAAAAATTTACACAGACATATTTGTCCACACTACTTTTATTTAGAAACTGAGGTGGTTCAATCATTTACATACTACCTTCATAAAATTCAATACGTCATTGCATACACACCTCGGGAAAACGCCACATTTAACAGTAAATTTACCCCATTTTCATTTATTTGTTGTTTCGTTTTCTGGCCAATAAAATAGTATTGTAAGCGCAATCACAGTAATTCTCAAGGAATATTTTATTAGTCACCTATTGGCATTGACCAATCCAACAGTTTACACCTCTGTTGACATTCAAGATTGAGGAAAATCATTCACATCAAATGACAGTGGGGTTACATTAAAAAACACGTTGTGGCATTAAAGTGAACCATACAATGACTATTCTATGATACATGCAATGTAAACTGAACAATCTGTTCTAGCTATAATCGGACAATTAACGAAAATCTTCTTGCACTTTCAGAGATTAGTTGAGAAATACTTCACTGATCTTTAATCCATGATATCAACTGTTATTCATTCTAATCTACTCTTCAAATTCTAATCACTCATCGTGATGTTTCTTTGCTATTCCTAAGAAAGATCTCTACTGGATGTTTCGAGTTGGGGATTATAAGTCTCATCTGAAAAATGAATAAACAAGCCTTTGTATAATTGAGCAGCTGTTCTCAACAGACAGATCACTTCTTCAATGCTAAGGTCAGTGTTGCCTCTTTACTAAATAAATACACTTTAAAACAAGAACAATCGAACAATAAATTATTAGGCATTTCGTCTAGGTCAATGCCATAAAATCCCTATTAGAATCAAAAGAAAGATTGATAGAAGCCAAACAGCAAAAACAATACGATAGAAATAACGTACTAAAGTAAGGCACCCTAAGAAACTTCGTTCCTTAGACTTGCATGACCCAGATTCGAAATGCCTTCGCCATTGCCTGTGACTGTAAGCTTTCTTGGTCGAATGCAGCTCTAGTCATTGCTGTGACCTTAATAACATGTTCAGTGACTCATATTCATTAATAAAGGCACTATGAAATGATATAGAGACCAATTGGATTGCCAGTTCAAATCCGGGTCATACCAATGCCATGAAACATGAGTGAATAGAGGTGGCTTACTGTACTATGTTATTTTTACTTTATGATTTTTGTTGTATGGCTTGGTTTCATCTTTTTATACATAATTTCCATTGATTTGGGTGCATTTATTCATTAGAACCAAGTTTCTGCTTTAAAAAAATCAAGGCTGTTGTTGTTTAGTATTTAATACAGGATTCCAACTTATCATGTAGTCTGTAAAACAGAGTCCAAAATCATCCACAGTGTACCAGTTCTGTTAGAATATAAAACAAAGTGCACTTGGATGCAGTTTCCGGTGTTAATTTTGAACTTGTATTGAATTGCTCCTGTCCAAAAATTGTGTATTATGTCCTAGTTTAAAATTTACATTTTTCCTCTTGGTTCAAAATCCAATTTTCACAAAACTTCGAAAAGTTTAAAGTGTTTCGCAAAGATCAAAATGTATAAAACTTATGATTTAAACTTTTGTTCATCATTCTTACACTTAAATTATAGATTTGTTGACATCTTGAATGCTCTAGCTTGCAATGGCATATTTCAGTATGATCTGAACACTCATTTATACATTATATATAAAATCATTTCATTACATTTCATACTAATATTGAATTCTTGAACCACAGTATTATACACTACTACAGAAGACCAAATTCCTAAAAATTCAACTGTAACGAAAGTTCGCTTATAATTTCACTCGTGTTTGATGATGTTTTAAAGGCACGTGTGTACCTTTTTGGGGTACGAACCTAATAGGCACTTCTACTTCTGTAAACACTCCAAGACAAATTAACAATGAAACGTGAATTGTGTTGCCGACCCTTGATCTTTAGGTTTTCCATCGTTCTCATTTTACTTTTACAGTTTTATCTGTAGAGAAGTGTGTTACTTTCCCTGCTGGTTTTACACACTAGACACGTGACAAACAGGTAAGCTTGTGATAATCTACCGAAAATAATTAAGGCACTGGATTACAATATTACGATTAATTTCTAGTATGTTGGTTCAAACAGATAATATATACTGCTTCAGTAAGGTGAAAGAGCTCTCCAGCTGGATATATTATTCTTCTGTGATTGAAGCACGGTACGGGAAAACTCTAAACTTGAATAATAAACTGTAATTTTTGTATTGTCCTATCAAACTACTGTTCGTACCGAGTTCTGACCCCATGCGGCCAGTTGTCAAAGTTTTACTTTTGGACAATTTGTGAATTTGCATTAAGAATACGATGTGTAGGTTTTCACCGAATGAATATTCTTGAAAAATAGCCCGTGTTCTGTGATTAGTCTAAACATGAATCATTTCCCCAAGCAGTAGAAGTTAAATTGCTTTAAAGCAAGGAACACACATTCTTTCTCAAGCCTAATTTTGCCTCCAACCAACACACCTGTTCTTGCGCATGTTAGGAAGTTGATGCCTGTTAACATTGATTTGGTAAACAAGATTTTGACGACCTTAAATCAACTGGCATAGAGTCATAAAAGCTAAACCTGCAACTTCTTTCCCAGATGCCCTTGTAACAAGTGACGGGATACTAGGCTACAGTTAAATAAATAGACATAAATCACTGGAAATAAAATTAAGAAAAATTGAAAATAAGCCAACATTTTCTAGGCTTATTTTCAATTAGGCTAGAGTTAAAACATGTATTTATAAGTTTCTGGCTACATTCATTCCTTCATTACAGTCGTGTTCACTTGCACAACCTTACATTAAGCCATTAAGCCTCAATCCCCCCCCCCTTACATCTGTGTTAATCTCCATTATTTTTATTCAACCATTTGCTCGTTTATGTTTTAAACTGTTTTTCATTAAAATCCTCTTTAAACTGTTCTACATGAAACGATGCTAAAAAAAAAAGGTTTTTCTTTCTTTTCAAAAACGTTACAGTTATTATAGTGTGCTTTGTTAGTTGTTTCCAATGAATATCATGTAGTTATTCTCAAACAAATCAAGTTAAACAATTGGAACAAAAATGTACACCGAGCATCCTTATTTTATTTTAAATATAACACATCATTCATACTAATATTCATAAAGCTTAGGTTAATTTACCGTCATCAAAGTATTGCAAGTTTACCTAAGGACGAAATCGCCATAGAATTAAAGGAAACCACTTTATAATTAGATATCTTTTTAGTTTTGATACTTTCTTACCTTCCACTTTGAGTTTTTAGCTGAAATGTCCCACAAATACCACTATACCTCCACAACACTATAAAGTTTACACCAATACTTGTTATAAGTATTGCAATAAAGTCATAAAATTTCTGCCACTAACTTTTATATTCCAGCCTTAAATCTGATGTGTGTAGGAATGAACACATTTCCATTGCGTGGAGACAATTTTGTTTTTTGTTTATAAAAAAAACCCATATCTAAAAAATAGAATGCTGCTAAGTGCTAAACCTTTCACTCTTTACCTAATTTAAAAGTGCTAATCATGCAAAGGTATTGAGAGTATAAACATTATTACCTTCTCTTCTACCTTCTGCACGACCATCCTCAGGCTGATTACTTAGAGACTGTTTTACTTCATCGTTCCTATCTTCGTTTTGTGCTTTCCTTTTGTTAAGCTGTACTGCTCTTTTCCTCTGACCAATTTTTCTGAGTGCTTGTCTGAATCGTCTTTTACCGTTACCTCCTCCTCCCGTCCTTTTCCCATTATTATCCATTGTGGTTCCACTGTTCGCTCCAAGTTGTTTTCTTTTTCTTTTACCCTCCATGTTTTCAGATACGTGTCCAGCTAATTCTGTTCGTTTTCGTTTCATGTCTGTGTTTTTCGCTTCATTTTCTCCTAATTCTTCTCTTTTTCCTTTACCATCACTTGGTTGTCCTGAACTTTTGTCAGATTCTGCTCGTCCTACTAGAAATAGAAATATCCATGAGTTAAAATTTGAAAGGTTATTAATTGTTACAAAGGAAACAAAATGAAAATAATAAACGCAACAGTTTATCCATTTATAAATTAATTTCTGTAATCTTTTTAAAAATTTGTTTAAACATTGTTCAATCCGTATAAGCAATAATCATTTAGAAGAATAGCACAGTGGTTACCCAACTAGAACTTTAGAAAAAGAAAGTAGTATAGTAGAGGTGAAAATACAGGGGTACAAACTGGCCACCTCCAATCGTGGTTGGTTGTACAGAGTGTACAGAGCAAATCTAAATAAGCTTTTAAACACAGAATAGATCCAAATAAGCATACAGATAAAAGATACAGATCCAGAATAGGTGCAAAATGGCCATATAGATCTAAAGTAGAGAAAAATAAAAATATATCCATTCTGTACATTCTCTTGGGGGTCCAAATATGTTGAACTAAATGCTTGTGGCGACTATGAAAAACCAATCAAGAACGGAATTGTATATATCTACCTTTTAAAAGAAAACTGTATTTGAATAAAACATTTCTTCATAACAAACACCAAATGGGGTAACCATTTCGTCAAAATATGCATTATACGTCACTACCTAGGACACATGAAAACAAACCACCTTTCTAAAGCTAGATGCGTGTCGATAAACTCTATAATAGAAATGCAACTATTTTAAAAAGTGGTTATAACAAGCTAGCCTTCCTTGATTTTATAATTTCTACAGCTGTCGAAGGAGCTTGTAGTATCTCAGACTACCACGAGCAGCATGCGAATCATTTCTGAAAGATAAGTAAGATTGTAAATGGAGGCGACTATAATCGTACACCTATTTCAACTAATACTGGTTGACGGATTAATGGCAACTCAATCGAAACTAGAAATAAACAGGTAGACATTTACATGAATTCACTAGCTTTCCTACCGTGTAAAGAGCTGCAATACTATGATTCTTGGTTAATACACAATACCTCTCTTATCTACAATAATTAAATTTAGATCATTTTGCCAACTTTCCTCTTTCTTTAACAATAAACATTTTCCATAATGCTTCAAGTATCATTGTCTATTGCTGTACATAGTGCATATTATATGTCATATTTTTTATTATAGTCTGTATAATATTATTCAGTAAAACCTATTTAATGTAATTCAATAGGCTCCGGCCACATCCATGACTGACCGCTAGTATCACATTAATTTCAAGCTTGTAAGCTAGTCTTTTATTTCATAATTCTGTTGTGCTCCAAGACCATGATCCACTTGTGTGATATAATTCGTATTTTAACCGACAAACTAGTATTTCACCAGGACATACACACACTTTTTATCTCTGTGACTCCTCTTCAACTTTCTTGATGGAAATTGAAGAACGTTAGTACCACCAGTGTGAATACGAGACACGTCACTCACGTAGAAAATTAGGTGGATAAAGGTGGTAAACTGTAAACGGCTTTTCTATTAATGATTTTTGCTGTTGGTATATTTCAAAGCTGAGCGTGTCTAGTCTGATATAATAAGGGAGATGAATGGGTCGTGGATCTCTAATTCATTTTCAATCACTTGGGTCCGGATTACCATTGGGTAAATAGGTTAGTACTAATAAAAGTGTACAACGACACGATGTAAATGGTGGTAGTTTTTATTTGGAGACTGGAAACCGTAGGTCGTCGGTCTCAGATCAGTGTCAGATTCATATTTAGTTTTACAAGATGTAAAGGTACATATTCAGTTTCGATAAGGTCTTACGAATCTAGAATACAATCCCATCTTGAATTCCCTTTCAGTTCTATATGTTCAAATTTAAAACAGATACACCATTCGATGGTCGCACCTTCCAATGGCTTCCCTTACAAACAAATATTATTTTCATCTTGATTTTGTTTCCCCTCATTAAAAAAATTAAATTAAAATCAGCAGCAGGTGGCATTCAGAAATTGAGGTACCAAGGGGAAAATATTAGTGAGACGATTTAAGATTCTTACTCGTCACAAACTACTCGACTCCCAGCAAGGACGAAGGTTGCTGCCTTACCAACAGTGTCATCATCATATGGCAAGAGGAGAAACCACAGAAGATGAATGGTGCCTCCTTATTTTTGGTGGAGACATCTGTCAGAAAAAGGCTGAACTATATAGATAAAAATCGTTCGTGGTTCTAGTACAAGTTTTTCAACCGTAATCATTAGGCCTATAATAGTCTCTAATCATTAGTCTCTAATGAAGAAAGCTAAGCAAAAAAGAACAGAATGTTTCATACAAAAATTCAGCTACTGAAACTAGCCAAATTTTGGAATAGAAATTAAATCAAAAACGATTACTCCTTCTAGCACTTAAAAAAGAATGTGTTGAAATTGTGACAAGTGTGAAATTTAAACAATTTTGAATACTTTACAATTAAATTTTGAATTTTACTGTTTGAATTTATAATTACAGTGTATGGTAGAAAATGGTAGGCCTTGTAATGGTGCAAACACTCGATACAAGCTCTCGGGTTTTATTCATTTTTTGCCTATTTATAATAATAATAATAACAACTATTTATTGAACTTTATAGCAAATGGTATTACCGCTTATACTCAGCCAGTCAATTAAAAATACAAAATCGCTGGCTGTGAGGCCAGAGTCAATACATAAACCAAAAAAATTCAAACAAAAAAGAACACACAATAATAAAAAATAATAATTTTTTTTAAGTATAAGCCCACCTTAGAAACTCGTTCAAGTGCACACCTCTCAGTCTGTTCTTAAATCTAAATAGGGATTGGGATGTAACCACATCTTTAGGAAGCCCATTCCAAACCTTAACCCCACGATTGGATTAAAAAAATTTCAACAATCACGCTTGAATGGTAAAACAACCCATTTAAAAGGTTGTCCTATCGTACGCACATCATGTGTAAAAGTAAAAAAATCTGCTGGACTCTACATTGCAAATCCCATGAAACGTAGCGTTGGCCAGAGCTAAGTCGCATCTAAGCCTGCTCAACTCAAGCGAGTGAGCATTTAGAATTTTTAAACACTCGCAATAAGTCGTATGCGCTAAGCCAGGCAAATGCTTGGTAAAGCATCGCTGCACTGACTCGACTTGATCAACGTCCTTAATCAATTGTGGTGACCAAACCAGGCTGGCATATACGAGACTGGTTTTGCAAACACGCAAAATGCCCAAAAAGCATTTTCCGCACTTTAATAATTAACAAAAATTTATTGCACATAATAGCAAATGGTATTACCGCTTATATTCAGCCAGTCAAGTAAAAAAACAAAATCGCCGGCTGTGAGGCCAGAGTCAATACATAAACCAAGAAAATTCAAACAAAAAAGAAAACACAAAAATAAAAAATAATATTATTTAAGTACAAGCCTACCTTAGAAACTCGTTCAGGTGCACACCTCTCAGTCTGTTCTTAACGCCAAAAAGGGCTGGGGATGTATCTACCTCTTTAGGGAGCCCATTCCAAAATTAACCACACGAGTGGAGAAAAAATTTTTCGACAATCACGCTTGAATGGTAAACCAACCAATTTAAAAGGTTGTCCTCTCGTACGTATTGCATGTCTAAGGGTAAAAAATCTGCTGGACTCCACTTTGCAAATCCCATGAAGCACAGCGTAGGTCAAGGCTAAGTCGCATCTAAGCCTGCTCAACTCAAGCGAGTCAGCATTTAGAAATTTTAAATGCTTGCAATAAGTCTTATGCTCTAAGCCAGGCTCTAACTTGACGTGGTTTTTACACCATCCGAATGTAGAAGGTGGGTTTTATAATGGTAAAGATAGATCAATTCGTTCAGTTAATGTGGTAAAATCATCCCAACTCCTTTCCTTTTTTCCCGCCTTTTACCTTCCTTTGATTCCTTGGAATTAGCAGCTGTAATTGTTTGCCACTCTTCTTATTTAATTGAGCTTAAAGGCTGCAACAATAAGTGTGTCGAATGTATTAATGATAGTCTACTTTAATCAATATTGAAAAGACTTCGACTGAAGCTACTATACACGTTACATTGTAACCATCTGCATTCTGCCATTGTTGTCCCCCTCTGTTGCAGACCGCCCTATTTTCTCATGTAGCAGTGTTCAGCTTCACTTATCCTATACACCGCTTTTTGAGTGACGACAATGTATTGTCCTTTTTTTCTGAATCACCTCCCTGTCTAGAACAAAACTGTCTTTTCCTTGTATCCCTGCACCCACTTCTCTACCAGTCGTGACCCAGCTATACTTTTTGTATGATTCTTCCTGCAATTGTTTTATGGTTTCCACCATTTTGTGTCATAGTCATTACGCCTAACGATGTAACGAGTCTTCTTTTCTAAACTCGTTCACCTTATCTGTCAATAGGCACTCTTGCTACACTCGTATGAAGACTGGCAACATTCATGTGAAGTTTAAAGATCGTTCCACGTCACGAAAGGTTCCAGACTTGTACCAAAGCAATACTTTCATATACGCAAATAAGGGAGCTGGAAAAATCGAGACAGACACGAGAGAATTTAGGTAGAGAGGAAAAGCTAAAACTCCCTTCAAAGGAATAAATAATAGAACCAAAACACGTGGTATTTATTTATCTATTTCGTGAATGAAATCTTGAGTGTAGTTTCTTACGGACCTGTGACAACAAATCAATGCTTTCAATTATAGAATGACTGCGGAGAAACCTACATCATGCTCTGCAGTATTCCTTTAATTCGTCGTCAACTGCCAATTACATATGTCTTGTCTGCACAATTCCAGGCCCTTAAACGACTAAGAGGCGATAAAGTGTCTGACACAAATGGTAGCAACAACGGTTCTCTCACAACTAGCTGGAAGACAGAGGATTCCTGCCTTACAACGACGTAAAGAAAAATCAGTGACACAACTCCTTTCAAGATTGAATCCACTGACTGCAACAGGGATCTGCAACCAAACAGTAACACGCAAGCTTGGGCACCAATTGCCCATCGAAAGTTCATTACCATATCATCATCTACCAGGACATTATAAAGGTGTTTGCATCCTTACTGGAGTAAAGACGTATAAACACTCGTATGCTATTTTTACCTTCTGAGCAGAAGCAATAGGATGATTGCCTGCCGTTTTAGAATTTCCATATTCAGACCCATACCAAATAGCAGCATAGATGAAAAGAAATGCAGAATGCAAGTTAATGTTACCCAACACCATGTCACTACAACTAAACATAACCTTCCAAAATGTACGCAGATGTATATTTTAAGACTCACAGATGTAAAGAACCAAAGAATTACTTTGAACGTAGTTTTCACAATTATTGTTCTAATTCAAATTAAAAAAAAAGACATAAAGTATAAACTTACTACTAACTAAAAGCAAGCGGCGGTTAAAACAATAATTTGTGGGTGGACGAAATTGTAAAAAAAAGGAAACCTCCTAACTGGTCAATTCCCACAAGGCCAGTGAAAAATGACATTTAATTTTCAACCAGCATTTTTATGGTCTTGGGCACAATAAAAGCCAATTACAAGACAAAAAAACATAAAAAACGGTGTCAGCATGGTGCTGCTGGCATTACCAGACCCGCCATCTTTCTGTAACAATTCCTTACTCTAAAAAGCCCTTATTCTAACAAGCACTTGCTCTAACGAATAAACCACTCGTAGAATACTCCGGTGTCATTGGCAAAATCGTTTGCTCAGTAAAATTATCAAAATTTTATTTGTTTGAATAAGCCCATTTTCGTTGGAGTGGTTGTCGAATTAAGCAAAAAGGTGTTTGAACTTAGTTTGAATATATTTTTCCAAATGTTGTAAAAATTCCAATTTCTGAAAAAACTAATAAAATGTATGCTGTTATGCTAGTGCTAAACTTGCTACTAACAAGAAGCAAGCCCTTACCATAATTGGTAAACCAAGCGTAAACCAAGCACTTCGAGTTCGTAGGTGAAAATCTGAGGCTCATCAAAATACATAAACTACCATTTGTTTGAATAAACCCATTTTCGTAGGAATGGTAGTCCTCAAATTGGTGATATTAGTTATGTGCAGTTTTTATTACGGTTAAGCCTTGGAAGAGCAAAACTAACTCAATAAATCACTTATAGAGGGACCACTGTTGCAAAAGCATGCCAATAACCACTACTTATTGCCATTTCATTTCACTCATTTTCGTCAAGATGCACTTACCTTTTGTGTACAGTTGTCGTTTCGTATTGACTATGTTTTTAATGTTTTTGGCAAATTTGTACTTTTAATATGCGTTTTTAAATGCAGTTGTACGCAAATAATGGTTAGGGATTTTGAGACGCAATTATTTACAAAATAAGCTCAACATATGTTATGTGTTTGTTTCTTCCTCGTGTTATTTTACCCTCTTTTATTTGTTCTGATAGCCTTTAGCTATGGCTTTGTAAGTTGAGTGGTCAGAGGTCAGTAATTAAGAATGTTTTGGTGGAAATGAAAAAAGGATGGTTCAGAAGTAATATATAAAATAAATTAGCGAGGATGTATATATAATGAGAATGATGAGGTCAAAGACACATATCACACTTCATCATTGCCGATTTTAGTATGCACTTCAGAGATAAATTTATTCATTTCACATCATTGAGTCTTCATGTGAAAAGTATATCCCTAACTTTAGGCCTACCACTGTTTAGGGTTCGACATCAAACCACTGAAGGTAATATAGTCTACAATTATGTCAACACTAAGAATTTTACATTGGATTTGAGAAAACATAGTTACATCGCACTTTATTTTTCACTGTTTCACTATTTTTCACTGTTTCACTGTGTCATTCTAGAAAAACAGAACATTCATCAATTTCAGTTATGAAGAATTGGAAAATATATTTGTACAGGTTGGCAGCATACACAATTTCGTTTGTCTGTCAACACAAATAACAAAAAAGTTGATTTGTTTGTTTGTTTGTTCTTTGAATTTGTATGTGTCTGTCAAGGGAGGGTTGTTTCCTGTTATATATTGAAAGAGCCAGCTATTTTGAAGTAGTAGACTGGTCATAACCTTGTCATTTATTGATTGTGAATATAGCTTTTTACTATTAGCTTATAATTAACCCCACTAGTGGGTTTTAGAATTCCAGTACACATTCTTACATTGTCATTTTGGTTAATAAAATATGTTAGGATAAGTTTATATGTAAAATTTTACTATGGATGTGGTAAAATGACACAAACATTCCTTTTATTGTTTTATCTTTCTGTTTTTATTGTATGCAGTGAAATTATAAAAATAAAAAAAATGACTTTTATAAAAGTAGTAAGCATTAAGTTACGTTTAAAACTTGAACAAAAATATGAATTCAGTTTGCATATTTACTAATAACAGCGAATATTAAAAGCTAAATATGTAGGCTACTTTTAATTTTTTCCGTCAAATTTTGGATTATAAAAAATTTTACAATTTCAGGATTTTGACTTGCCTTCGACATACAATTATACTGTGTTGTGACCTAACGTAACTTTTCCCTGTCAAATTATAATTTAAGTCTAATATCCATTGCTGATCACTGTATTTCGGCATGTTTACAGTAATGAGATGAAAAGGTGCTACGTTGTAATAATCATTCACTTACTTACACTGTGGGTTGTACTCAAAGCCTCCTACAGGTGTTCCATCACCATCAGGAGCGTCATCATCGGGGTAGCAGTTGAAAGCCGGTCCATTTCGACTTCGTTCCCGGCAAGCTTCATTTCTTCCATGCTGCCTTTTTTGTCGGTTAGATTTTGGGCCACGTGCACTTATTGGTAATCCTCTTGAAGCAAGCTGCGATTCATCTTCTGCATTATCATCTATGTCTTCATTTGTCACGTCATGTTGTTTTTCTCTTTTTCGACGACGACGGCGATTGTTGTTGGCAGCTCCAAGTATCATGCTGAGCCTGTCCAGGCCTTCTGAGGTTTGTAGGGCAGCCTGGTCCACTGGATGTTGTCCGATCCTGCGGCCTTTGAAATTGGCCATGCTCGTTAGGTCGTCACCTGAAGATTTACCCGTAAAAGAGATGTTTTAAGGAATTGTGAAACTCATATAGCTCATAACATAACCAACATTGCTATAAATTTACAACACTAAAAGCTTCAACTTTCAAAACCTTTAACTTTACATTACTCAGCTAAAAACTAAACAACTGTTGAAAGGATATCATACTTCTTTGGACTGTTTAAGACAGTTTTTCTGCTGTGATGCCATGACAAAAACTGTTAGGCTGACGATTACACTACCATGTTATACAAGGTGTTCCAAAAGTCCCAGATAGGCTGAATAAATTCTGAACGGATGAGAATTGAAACTTGCACCTTTGGGGACATTGGTTGGGTTTAGGGTTCTATCATTTGGTATATGAGACATCGCAGTACCCCCCTTCATGATGGTCCCAGGGGGCGAAAATCAGTAATTTCAAATGGGAAGGGGGATAGAGTAGCACATCATATTAAAGCCCTTAACGAGCTGAGGAAAATGGCGTAAAGAGAACGTCGCTACGTTGCTCCAATCAAAAATGGTGCCCCATCAAAATTCGAATTAGCACTTAGCATTGGAAGCCTTTACGCCATTAGAAAACGACTCAGACATGTTCAGAACGTTACGGAATGTTCCAGATGGATAAACTGAAAGACACACGTGAAAGATTTGTGGCAATATTAAGGTCCAACATTTTTTTTCTGGTGGGGGGACCGGAAGGGGGAAGTCCAAATAAAATCTTGGTTTCCACTCAAAACTTTCAAATGGGAGGGGGGAATCGAGCTGCACCTCTTAGTAAAGATCTTAACAAGTAAATAAAAACAGCGAAAAGAAATCGTCGCTACATTGCTTCCTTCCAAAATGGTGACAAAGCAAAGTTTGAAACGGGTGGATAAAGTGGCCACAGTGAATTTGTGGCCACATCGATAAAATGCATCTCAAGAGAAAAATGTGTGCTTCAGCGAAGCAACATGTTGAAACTTGAAGGTAGATTTAAAAAGTAGGCCATTGATTTACTGAAGTGACAGGTCACTGCCACATTAAAACTTGATATTTTCGTGGACCCTTAAAGTTCCGTACATCCATTTGCTCGTGCATTTTATCGTACCTCGTGTCCCAAATTAAGGGGCTTCAACCTTGTTTTATTGTAAATGTACCTTTCGGTTTACCCCCCTTGAACAGACTTGGAGGAATTTGTGCCACGTTTGTACTTTAAAGGGGCGCCATTTTTGATTGGAGCAAGGTAGCGACGTTTTTTTGCACCATTTTTCGCAGGTTGTTAAGAGCTTTAATATGTCGTGCCGCTCGACCCCCCTTTCCTATTTGAAATTCTTTTGTGTAGCTACAGTCAAGATTTTATTTGCCCCCCCCCCCGCCTAAAAAAAATGCGGTACCATAACGTTGCTACTTTTCTTTTACGTGTGTCTTTCAATTTATCCATCTGGAACATTGTCATGTTGTGAACATCTCTGAATCACTTTTTGGTGACGTAAATGTTTCCAATGCAAAATGCTATTTCGAACTTTGATGGGGTGCCATTTTTGACGGGACCCCCCCCCCCCTTCCCATTTGAAATTACTGAGTTGCGCCCCCTGGGGCCCCCATGGGGTAGGTACTGCGATATCCCTTACGCCAAAAGACAGAACCCTCAACCCAACCGATGTCCCCAAAGGTGCAAGTTTCAATTCTCATCCGTTCAAAAGCTATTCAGCCCATCTGGGACTTTTGGAACACTCTGTATATGTTGTATTTAGTCCCTTTTTTAATGCTACGTTCGATGCACTGCACAAGTTAGGTTTTATTTTTTTTTTATTATGAACGTCATAAACAAAGCAACAGAATGCGGTTTGTACACTGAAGTTAGGACCCCTCCACGGTAAGTTGGAGTGGAACTTTATCCTACAATTTTTTTGTTAAGATTCACTCCCTGGACCAGTAATAATTGACTCGTCAATTACACCAATACTTTTTAAACAAAACCTACTGTAGCTTATAGAGTCAGAGAGCATGTTGTTTTTATGTGATCTAATTTTATGTTTCATCATAAAACGAATAGGTAAAGCCAAATAAATAATGCAATAGAAAATTTCCAGTGACTGAGAATTAAAATGCTGATCCATATTTTATTCCTTCTGATGAACGAATAAAAGGTGTATGGTAGAAACTAAATCAATCTTCTGGACAGAAACAAAGGTTCTTTAGCCTTGGTTAAAACACCGAAAAAAATGTTGTACTGATACCACGCCACTGATGCAACATTACACAGCAACAACAAAACAAACGACCTAACAAACAGCAAGGAATAGAATAGAATAGAAATAGAGTAGAAAAGAAGGTGTCGGCCAATAAGCTAAAGGCTTTTTTAAGCCCCAAACAGCAGTTGTTTTTTTGCCGCATGAAGAGGAAACCAGAGTACCCAAAGGAAACGCTTGTGTAACGGGCGGGAGACCTGGGAAAAAACCCGTACATGTACACTAACCTTCACCAGGATCGAACCCAAGTCTGTAAGAATCCAGAGATGTACAGCTGATACCAACACGCTTATCGAATCTGACGCCCCAGTGCTTGCCACTACCTGTGCACCTGTGCACCCGTGGGACTAAGCATAATTAGACTAGCATCACAGTTTTTCAGTCCTACGGTTCTATTCCACATTATCTCGTCACGGTTGTCCGGATTTTGTTATAACTAACTGTATTTTTTATCTGTGAAAGTTTTTAAAAAATATCGGAAAATTTGTTTACAGGTTTGTTTGACAAACACAAGTGTCATAGTATTACTTTACTTCTATAGTTACAATTTTAAGTTACCCTGCATCTATGCAAGATTTTAATTCACTTTCTCAATTTCGATGGCTCTGTAGGCTTTAACCAAAAGGGAAGGCAGCTGTTAAAGGACTTAAGTGAGATTACGAAAATTAAAACGTAACTAATTGTTGCTTACATCTTCGTCGGTTTTAAGAAGAAAATTTCCTAAATAACTTAGGAAAAAACAGAGTGATAAAAACTGCAGTTTTAATATTAAAGAAAAATCTTGTGCTTTGAATGTTGCTTCACTGTCAAAAGATCTTTCCCTTTTGCGTATGATTTACGACTGAGGATTATGTTTCCTTTAACTTAACAGAGCACAATAATAGTAATTTTCTTTGACCAGCCGATAAGACAACACGAATAATTCACAATTTTTTTTGTTATAGATCGGCTGCCTGAAGTTTTTCCCAGCAATGATTAGTCATTTTTATGTTTTAGTAATCTACTGTTTTGTTTGTAGCGCGTCTTCTTATCAGTATAGTACAAGCCAACTATCTTGCAACTGCTTAAGATAAAGAAAAGTTAACTTGAAAAACTACGTAAACTTAGTAATTAGTTCTATAGCTCATATTTAAAACATTTTCAGTTGGTTGCTTTATTTGTATCATTATTAAGATACAAAAAAAAATTGCAATTAAATATTCTACACAGCCACGAGAGTTTATGCAGTCAAAATCGTACATTAATCTACGGTCAAAATGGAATCTGCTAGCCGCAGTCAGCTTGGGAAAATATGCGGAAACAAATAGTCACTTAGGTTATGCCTGCCAAGGGAATTTAATGGTAAAGGTTTTAAGCGGCGTAACGGGGAGGATAGGGAGGACTTTGCCGGACACACACAGTATACAGTGCCCCCTAAACACTAAACTAATGTAATAATAAATCGTTGTAACTAATAACTAAACTGTGCCTTTTTACATTTTTTTTGTACTTTCGAAAAGAAAAGACGGAGTTTTTAATTATCATTATCTATAAAACATGAATTCAAAGGTTTAAGAATTTCGTGAAAATTTAGATGGTTAACAGGTTTATGCGGTTGTAACTAACGTTATATTAGTTTGGTCCTGATACTCCCGTCCTAATACTGCTTTCAACGCGAAGAGAAGAGAACTTTTGTTATTAACATAGGTGAATGCCCCACTGTCCATGGAAGTTGGTTTACTATAACTATACTTTAGTCAGTGATTGTATGATCTATAAAGGTTTGCATAACAAACGCCATGCAATCTAATCTTAATCCCAAAAATAGTTTGTGCTCCGATTTATTATTATTTTGAACATATGGGTAAATACTGTGATTTTTTTTACCTTTACAACCATTTTTTTGCTACTTATTGTTTTCATTTTACATTACACTGGCAAATACACCCTGAGCTGGTTGATTCTTTTGTGAAATAATACAAACTAACGTTTTTTCTATGATAGGGTCAATAATCATTACAAAATTCGTCTTTAGTGTAACCCTCACCTGGCTAGACAACAACTTCTTAGATGCTGTTTATGTCGAAAGCCGTAATACATCACAAGTAGGTGGAGTCTCTTCCATCTTCTTATCTTGTGCAAATGACATGGTCATTTTGTTGAACCTTACCTTCAGAGGATTTCTTCATGCTCTGAAAGAAACACGATTTTCATTCTCTTGCATCCATACGACGTAGTAACAAGCTACCTACTTTTAACATAAGTATATTTAAATTATTCTTTTGCCCTGTTGTAATGCTGCAACTAAGACACCTTTACTGTGCATAAATCGGATTAAGAGTCTTTCGTATTTTCGGTACAAAATTACAATTTGTACATATCACATGTGCTCATTCTAAAGAATAATATAAAGAAAGTAGTTCATAAATAAATGCCCACTGAACAGTATACCGTCCGTTTAACACAAAAATTAAAAATAACTTTTAACTGCTAGTAAGCATAACACTTTTCAAGAAAATTTCGTTTTGGGATAAAAATATTGAAATTAATTCTTACATTTATTTATTATTGTGAAAAACAATAATTTTTTTTTATTTATTGATCTAAGGACAAGCTAAATTTTTATTTATCAAAATTGCAATCCAATTATATACTCTTATTTGACAAATATCACACATGTTCGAAATGAAAATGCATTTTTAAAAGTTGATGCATAATAGTTAAGCAAGTATGCTACAAAAAATCGCTTTCTGCTGGGGATATGGGAGGCAAACAAGCCACACAAAAATAAAAATCATGCAGATATTTTATTTTTATTTTACTCGTTCATAAAAAATTACGATGAAACTATATGGGTTTGAATCATAATACTAGTGGCCAGCAACAGCCTCAATGCCTAAACAATGCCTCATGTGACTACATTCAATGTGCACTACGTAAGTATGCATGGAAGGTAAAAGATTCAGTCAGCTGTATTATTGGATATAAATAAGAGTGTAGCGAGGGGATGTTAGACAATTTTATGGGGAAAACGTTATCATTTCATTAAATACATTACAACCTATCAACGTATCGGCCACACCAACTTCAAGATGTCTTTAAATCATAAATCTCTTAAGAAATTTCTCAATAAAATAATTCCATTGTTTGCACGGCTTTAAACAAATCATGGAGGCATACTTTTCATCTGAACGTGTTTAGCAGCCCTGTTTTCTATGAGAAGTCATTGGCAATATTTTACAGGGCTTCAAAATCCGAAAAAAACTTAACTTGTTACATCCTCGTACGATAACATCTGTGTGATAACGTGTGTCAGATCATCTAAACAATATGCAGATGAAGCATAAACCTGTTGCACTGCAGTTTACTATAGGACACAAGTAGTCTGCTTCGAAGCACAAAAGAATCAACCAGTTCCTGTATTTGCCAATATATTGTGCAAGAAGTACATTAGAAAAGATTTTGACAATCTATTTTCAGCGTTGGTAAAACATTGTAACACTTGGAGTTTTATATTAAAAAAAAACGAGTAAGTAACAACATAAAGAATAGTTTTTTTTAGAGAATCGTGCCTGACTAAGTTAAAGCATTGTACAAAAAGATAATAAAAAAAAAATCCAATCATTTACTATACTTAAAATTATGTCTGTCACATCGTGATAATCAAATATCATTTAGTTACGAAAGATTGTGTTCAATTTATTCAGCTAACTATAAAATGCCAGGTAAATGGTATTATTATTAATGCTAGATAGATATAAAATTTAAAATACTCTTCTTTTTTGAAGACTGCTGAAAGCATTTGAAATT
Organism: Lithobius niger; assembly: GCA_023313725.1. Classification (NCBI taxonomy): domain Eukaryota; kingdom Metazoa; phylum Arthropoda; class Chilopoda; order Lithobiomorpha; family Lithobiidae; genus Lithobius; species Lithobius niger. Next base: position 22,098 of record JAHWFP010003080.1, read on the forward strand.
TCAGTAGTAGTTACAGATTTTAAAACAATATTCCATCTTTGGCATTGGTTTCATATAATAATTGTTGGACCAGCAGCATTAAATAACTACCAATATGGAAGATTATTAGAGGCATACTAGCTTATCAATACTTCAAAAAACAATAATTCTGTTATGAATCGTGCATATCACATTCAATTCAATGTTACTAATATGGAGAATGCAACTCTTTCAACTCTTTGTAAATTTCTCCAATTTTGATTTCTCTAATTTTAAGTTAAGTGCATACATATTTTTAAAACATCACTAAATTGGCAAATACATATAGGAAGGGGTTGAATCTTTCCTAAAAAGCTTAAATGATTTTATAAATACACCTCTACAATTCCAGCTTAGAAAAGCTTCAGTTACAAGTGTTTCATCCCGGAATTCTGGTTACCATTCTTTTAAACCCAAATAACTCTACCGACTTGTTTTTAAGGGCTTGAATCATTCAGTTCAATCAAAACACTATTAATTATTGGCCTTGGATTATGTTGATGCTAGGTATCATGTAGTGTGTAAAGTTAAGAAAATTTACTTCGAAACCTTCTATATTTCTTACTTTAGAAAATTAAAAATTATTAAAGTTACTTGCACATATGAGCAGGCTTCATTATTAGATACGCGCATCAACTTTTGCAGGAAGCAGCAAGTGTTCCATTAAAATGTAAGGCTTACACAGTGATACAGTAGGGTTATCACTCTCGTTTGCACCTTGTATACTGGTTTATTAATTCTGTTTATTAATGTAAAAGATGTTTCTATATTGAGACAGTTTATTAAAAGTCATGAATAGTACCATGCTAATAGGCATCACTTCAATGGTTGTACTGTAAATATCTTCACGTATTGTCAGTAGCTAAGTTTATTCTTGAAGGGTGTATTGATAAAATCATTTATTAGAAAGAAACAAAATGAAAAGCCTAACCGTGTCGATTAGTGCTGATACATGTTTGCACCTATATTTATTATTAGCAATAGTAACGACACAATCCTATATAGAATTTAAAATATTGAGTCTATTACTTAATTATATTCTAATTAGTAACGCCAAACATTGAAAATATTGATTATTATATCATTCATAGAGAAAGTTCAGATAAATTCAATTAATTAAAATTTATAAGGAAAGATGACTATAGGGACTATGGTTCATCACCGATAGGTGGTTTGTACCCGTTCTTTGACTGTGCAATATTTTGGTTGGTAGTTTTGCGTGTTCAGTGAGAAGAAAAACGTATGATTGCATTATGTAAAGCCTTTTAACAACCTGTAATTCACTACGCTTTTTTTCTGAGTATTCGCTGCTGGCCCAAAATATTTAATTTGAAAGAATGAATAATTTATAAACCAGAAACGAACGTTTTAATTCTAAAGATTAAAAAAGGCTAAAATGACATATTTTGGCACTAAGTATCATTCTCATACTCTTGTTTAAATAAATAACATCCTCTAAAACAATTGTTTCAAGTTTCTGAATGCAACAAATACCCCTAAAAACATGTAAGATTGCTAAATGGTCTTTAATCGAAATGTAGGTTGTTTTTCGATTTCCAAATTCTTTACACTCAAACGAATTTATGCGCACTTAGCATCTACATCCGTTTTATTTTGCCTAATGTATCTTCTATCCCTATTTAAAAATGGTTACCCAAAATACATCTAATACTTTTTCTCTATATTACAGGGATGTCATATCTTGACGAAATCAAAAATTTTTAAAGTCCCTATTAAACAAAATTGCACTTATTAATGTGGTGGCATAGATGGTAAAATTCAAGGAATTGTTCACTTTTTTATAAAACCATGAAAATACGCATGATGAATTTGCATGCATGTGCGGTCATTTTTAGCTATGGAACCAATTCAAACCCTGGGGCCCCTAAATCCAAGATGGCGGTAAAAATGGCTATTGAAAATGTTTTTTTATGGCTACAACTCCTTAACCGTCAACAAATCAAAAGCATAATATGAAACAAAAACGTCCATAACACAATTCTGGACATAAAACGTGATATACATCTTTACATAAACGCAACCATTCAACCCTAAAATCGTATTTCAAATATTATTTCGCGTAAACGCTTCTTCCCTCAGTTGGTTGGTTTAGCAATTTTTGGGTTCAAAATGCACTCTAATAGCCCAAAATAGCCCTAATATTATTAGGATTGACTAAAATTCTTGTAGTCAATCCTAATCGAAATTGTTTAGGTTAGCAAGGGACAAAACTATGCTAAGTTAAAGGTGATGAGGTAAAGGCATAGCGGTGAAAGGGTATGGTGAGTTTTTAATTCAAAGTGCTATTGTGAACTCTCTAATAGTTCGAAATGGACTTGGTTAGGATATTCTGAATATATGACTACATTATTTCCATAAATCCTAATCGAAATTGGTTAGCTTAATTAGAGACCGTCCTACGCACATTTAAAGGTGAAGTCGAGCAGTGAAAGGGTATAGGGATTTTCTAATTCAATCAGAGTGCTCTTGCGAGTTCTTCAATAGTCCAAAATGAAATGCATAGGATAATCTGAAATATTTGAGGATTTATTCCTTCCATCAATGCTAACCGAAATTTGATAACTTAGGTAGAAACCGTCCTACACCCATTTAAAGGTGACGAGGCAACAGGATAGCAGCGAAAGCGTATGGTGAATTTCTAATTCAAAGTGATATTGTGAGCTCTCTAATGGCCTGAAATGGACATGCTTAGGATATTCTGAAAGATAGAATCGATTATTTCCGTCAATCCTAACCGAAATTAGTTAGCTAGGAACCGCCCAATGCACATTAAAAGGTGAAGAGGTAATGGCCTAGTGGTGAAAGCGTATAGTAGTTTTGGAATTCAAAGTACTCTTGCGAGTTTTTTAAGAGCCAAAAATGGAATGCTTAGAATAGTATGGCATGCCATCAGATTTTTTATTAAACATTTTTCATTATCGCATTTTAATTTTCATTATCGACCTGAATATCTGTTAACGGAAATACACGGTCGATAATGGAAAAAAAATTTCGATAATGAAAAATATTTTCCGTTCACGGAAAACATTTTTCATTATCAGGATTTAATTTTAATTATCGGATGCCGAATTTTTAAGAATTAAAATATCTGTGGAGGCAGTGAACTGAATTCTGCTTAACGAAAACTAAATCTGTATTAAAGGAAATGTGAAGAATAACACGCGTGTTCTGAATTAAAGGAAATTGATTTACCGTGAACGAAAAATCTTTTTTCGTTAACGAAAAATGAAGTTTCGATAATGGAAAATGAAGTTTCGATAATGAAAAATCGGCGATTGGCCAGAGATGGCGCTGGTGTGCTGCACGCACCACTCAGATAACTCAGACGAATTCTTTTACCTTTAGGGTTTGTTGCTGCCGCTGGATGGCGGCACACGTAGAGGAGAAAGGAAGTTTCTGTTCTGGCTAGCGCTATATGTTGATAATGTTGTGGTGTATTTAAGCAGCATTTAAGCAAGACTTTATAGGTTTTAAACAAAAATCTAGACCAAAACCATGTCTACTTCTGCATTGCATACGTTTGTACAGGGTGTCCCACTTAAAACAAACTATTTAAAAAAAATCATATCTCAAAAACCATTACTACAACAACATTTCTACAATAACAGCTCCAAGCCCTCGTGGAAGTCGCCATTTTTGACGACGCGTGCGAGTTTGAGAAGCTAGTCCTAATGTGCCAAGGCCAATACAGATAACGTCTTCTTACTTCGCTAATAACATTCTGGTTTCGATAATGAAAATTCTGGTTTCGATAATGAAAATTCT